>JAKCPI010018207.1:0-12937 GCA_023213315.1 Euborellia annulipes | reverse complement strand
TATCTTTAAAAAACTATACCTGATGGAAAAAGAATTCTAACTACATATCTGAATTCAGAATGAAAAATACTTTTTTTTTTTAAACACTCACACTTTTTCTCATTTACACTCACACTCACACACATTCCACACAGTCTTTTCGGCATCCTCAAGCCATAATGAAATATTCATTATTTATATAGCAACTTCACAATTATTAGAACGAGCAAAATTCATCATCCATCTCTCTCACTCTCAAGTTATTATTATTATTTTTAATCACCTACGTATTCTGTTCAACTAGCAGAGAGAGAAATATCAACTCCAATATATATGAAAGAAGACAGAACAAGAGAGAAATAATAAATCGGCTCATACCTCTCTTTTTTTTTATTTTCTGCCTGCTACCTTCTGCTGGCGGTGAGATTTTTCCATTAAAGTCGGTTCGAAAGAGCACAACACTCTTTTCGTTCAGATTAAAGTGGATTATTGAGAGATGTAATGCCTGTTGTTGTTGATACTCTCTCTCTCCAAGGTGTTTTCTTTCTTTCGTGAATGGAATATATTCTTTTCACTTTCAATCAGATCAAAAATTAAATTGTTCATTTTTTTTGTAGCATAACAACAATATACAAAAAGATAGTCTCTTTCTTCTCAATTCTTTTCTTCGCACTTTAAAGGCAGTCTGTTTGTCTGCTTGTAATGTATAGATCACAAGGGCGGATCCAGAGGTGTTTCTCGGGGGTAATCTGGTGTGACTGATCGCACTATACACTATTTTTTCTTAATTTCGGTAATTTAAAGGCGCATTCTGTACTTGTTTGCCAGAATATAAATACAAATCAAATTTTTATTAAGTATTAATTTTTAAAATTTTACATTAAAAATTAATTAGTTGAAGGAGTCAAGGTCAATTCAGTCCGAATTTGAGAATGAAATTGCAATATATATATATATATATATTTTTTTGTTTTTTTTTTTTTGTTTTTTTTTAAGGTCCTTCTCGGCATCTAGGCCATTTAGACCCCATCCCTATTTATTTCAAATGATTTGTAGTCAAATCAAATGAAATAAATTTTCCTCACTTGGGATGGGAAGCAACCGGGACTCCGGTGCGAGAAGCTAATGTCTTCTCACTGAGCACGGTCCCGGGCAATATATTATTTTTAAAATAATTATATTTATTCTCAAAACGTTATTGTAAAAATAATATATAGCAATTTCATTCTCAAATTCGGACTGAATTGACCTTTACTCCTTCAACTAAATATTCAACAGTCCTGGTGAGTCAATTATTAAAAATAATTTTTTTTTTTTTATCGCGGGGGGGGCGGGGGGGGGTAATTACCCCCTTTACCCCGCCCCTTGTATCCGCCCTTGATAGATCAGTGTTTCCTAACCTTTTGAAGTCCACGGGATCCCAAAAGTGCGTTGGGAATAACATTACACACTGGGGTACCCTTCATTTTTTTTAACTTTCTCTTACCTATATATCTGTTAATATATATAGATATGGAAGTATTGGATTCATGTCAAAAATTCGATGTCGAGATTTTGTTGGATATACACAAGAGCTATGAGGTTGAAATTTTATATTTAAGTTAGGCACCACCATGAGACGTGACACGAAGCTTTTGAACAAAATCGGCCCAAAAGTACTAGTACTTTACTGATGTACTTTTTCAGTTTTTTTCGATTTTCTCAAAATTCGCTCCAACGATTTTGATTAAAATTCAAGAATCAATTATTTATTAGTTGCTCTTTAAAATGGATATTTTCATTTTGCTCTCAAAATTGTTTGAAGCACACTTTACTCTTATAAGTGAGGGACAATATTGAGTCCTACTGTATAATAATAATATTTAGTTTTCATGGTCTATGTTTATGTGTGTGCCTCCTGTGTTAAAGTAATGCAGGGGCGAGTTGTTTGTTTCCCTGGGAATACAGACAGGTATACTGTTCTTTCTCTCTCTTCTCTTTTTCCTTGTACTCTAGGACATGCTTGCCGACTGGCGATGTAATTAATAAACTTCTGCCTTGGAAATAATTAACTTCTCCGGAGAAATTAACGCCCCATTAGGTAAAATTATAATAATAATTAATATCAAGTTTATTTTATTAAAATCTTCAAAAAAAAAAAAAAAAAAAAAATCATTTCATGGCAAAATAGCTTTTGTGTTTTATTATTTTTTGCTTTAAAATAAAAAAATCTGGTGTGACTGGCGCACAGCACACAACTTTCTCTTACCTTCGGTAATCGAATGTTGTGTAGTGTGCTTGTCACACCAGATTTTTTGTGTCGACATATATAGTTTAGTTCCCGCCGATACAATTAGAATTCAAGGTGTAAAATTTATAAGTATGTGAAAATATTTATATTTTGTTACCATGGCAACCATTTCTCCTATCCTTCCTATGAAATACAAGAGTAAAGTGGTCTTCAGAAGATTTCAATTGACAAAATGAGAATATACATTTTAAAGAGCATCTAAAAACTAATTGATTTTTGAATTTTTAAAAAAATTGTTGGAGAGAATTTTGAGAAAATCGAAAAAAACTGAAAAACTACATCAGTAAAGTACTAGTACCTTTTGTCGATTTTGTTCAAAAGCTTCGTGCCACGTCCCAGGGGGGTGCCTAGAGCATCTAAAAAAATAATTGATTTAATCGTTGCACAGTGGTCTAGATTAAAAAAAAGTTGGCCAAAAGTCGAAAAAAATAATAGTCACAGAATGACTTCAGTCCCATATAATCTTGTAGAGGGTTAGTTGGTGCATGCAATTCCTAAAGGAAAGTGAGATATCTTTTGATAGTTCAGGCGCTACAAGAGTTCAAAGTTAGCGTTTTCGGCAGCGCGCGAGCGACGCGTAGAGGCTCTGAAATATCAATGTTTGTTTAAATGCATATAACTCTCTACTCGAGTGTCCTTTTTCAATTCTGTTTGAAGCAGAATGTTAAGGATAGTATGTAGAATATTTACTGATATATGTCATGTCAAAGGTGCGTTTTCATAATGGATATTTTTGTAAAAACTTTTTCCTTCAAATAGCAAAAAAGTTATGAATCCAGCGGGGCCCACGAAACTGAGATATGGAATATATAGTTTAAGATGTTGTTTTCAATCAAATCTAAAACTTTTTTCTATTTTTGGCCAACTTTTTTTCAATCTAGACCACTGTGCGTTGGAACGAATTTTTGAGAAAAACACTGAAAAAGTACATCAGTAGTACAAGTACTTTTTGGCCAACAGCTTCAGCGGGGTACTTAAATTAAATATATAATTTTAACCTGCTAAATAATTTCCTTCTTGCTTTAAATTGAACACAGACACAGACACCCCCCCCCCCCCCCCCCACACACACACATGCCATTTTACGTGATTCACTCTTTTAATTAATAAATAAACATAAAAATAAATTTATCAATTACCCTCGGGCTCGGTGTAGTTAGTAGTGCGCTTGCCTTCTATACCAAGGATCGCGGGTTCGGATCCCAGGCAGGTCGATGATTTTATTTAATTCATATGCTGATTCAGACGAGATTTTAATCAATTTAAATTCGCTTTGCAGCTTCTTCGCCTTTGACGGGTGGTTGGTCAAAAAAATTATAAAAACGTTGTTTCTATTTTAAATTTATTATAGGTCAACTGCCTTGTACAAGTATCAGTTTCGATCCTCAGGACCTACAATTTAATATTACATTAAAATATTTTGTTTTGTAACATTTAGATTAGCATTTTTACTTTCTCTTACCTATGTATATATGTAATATATATATAGAGAGAAAGTATTGGATTCATGTCAAAAATTCGATGTCGAGATTTTGATGGATCTTCACGTTTTGAGGTCCCCTGAATCCAAAAAAGTGGTTTTCGCGACATGGTCTGTCTGTGTGTGTGTGTGTGTGTGTGTGGGGTGGGTGTGTGTGTGTGTGTGTGTTCAATTTTAAGCATGAAGGAATTGAGCTAGGAGGATGAAATTTTATATTTAAGTTAAATACCTCCCGGGACCGGAAAAATAAGCTTTTAATCAAAATCGGCCAAAGAGTACTAGTACTTTACTGATGTACTTTTTCAGTTTTTTTCGATTTTCTCAAAATTCGCTCTAACGATTTTGATTAAAATTCAAAAATCAATTATTTTTTAGATGCTCTTTCAAATGTATATTCTCGTTTTGCCCTCAAAATTGTTTGAAGCACACTTTACTCTTGTATTTCATAGGGAAGATAGGAGAAATGGTTGCCATGGTAACAAAATATAAATATTTTGCCATGTTTATAATTTTGACATCTTAAATTTCTAATATATTGGCGGAAACTAAATATATTTCGACACAAAAAATCTGGTGTGACAAGCACAGAACACAACTTTCGATTACCGAAGGTAAGAGAAAGTTGTGTGCTGTGCGCCAGTCACACCAGATTTTTTATAAATACAGTATACATATTATTAATACACAATTTAAAAATATTTTCAAAAATTAAAAAAATAAAAAATTAATCACATCTGTTCGTTGTATATAATTGATTTAGATTGTAATTTACATAGCTTAATAACTAAAGAATCTATTATGTAATTGTATAATACACCGTTGTCATTTACTGGACAGTTATTGCGTCCTTATTGGCTATGTTAACAATATATATGGGTTTTAAATGTAACTAATTAAATAAGGTTTCTTTTAGATCTTAAAAACCATATATATTGTTAACATAGCCAATAAGGACGCAATAACTGTCCAGTAAATGACAACGGTGTATTATACAATTACATAATAGATTCTTTAGTTATTAAGCTATGTAAATTACAATCTAAATCAATTATATACAACGAACAGATGTGATTAATTTTTTATTTTTTTAATTTTTGAAAATATTTTTAAATTGTGTATTAATAATATGTATACTGTATTTATAAAAAATCTGGTTTGACTGGCGCACAGCACACAACTTTCTCTTACCTTCGGTAATCGAAAGTTGTGTACTGTGCTTGTCACACCAGATTTTTTGTGTCGACATGTATTTAGTTCCCGGCAGTAGGGAATATTTGAATTCAGATCTAAAATTTATAAGTATGGGAAATTATTTATATTTAGTTACCATGGCAACCATTTCTCCTATCTTTCCTATGAAGCACAAGAGTAAAGTGTGCTTCAAACAATTTTGAGGGCAAAACGAGAATATACATTTGAAAGAGCATCTAAAAAATAATTGATTTTTGAATTTTAATCAAAATCGTTAGAGCGAATTTTGAGAAAATCGAAAAAAACTGAAAAAGTACATCAGTAAAGTACTAGTACTCTTTGGCCGATTTTGATTAAAAGCTTATTTTTCCGGTCCCGGGGGCTGCCTAACTTAAATATAAAATTTCAACCTCATAGCTCAATTCCTAAAATTGAACACACACACACACACACAGACAGACCATGTCGCGAAAACCACTTTTTTGGATTCAGGGGACCTCAAAACGTGAAGATCCATCAAAATCTCGACATCGAATTTTTGACATGAATCCAATACTTTCTCTCTATATATATATTACATATATACATAGGGAAGAGAAAGTAAAAATACTAATCTAAATGTTACAAAACAAAATATTTTAATGTAATATTAAATTGTAGGTTCTGAGAATCGAAACTGATACTTGTACAAGGCAGTTGACCAATAATTAAATTTAAAATAGAAACGTTTTTATAATTTTTTTGACCAACCATCCGTCTAAGGCGAAGAAGCTGCAAAGTCAATTTAAATTGATTTTATTTTGGATACCAAATGGCTTATTATTATTATCCATTATGATAGCAAATTTTGTAGATATGTTGGTGCTTAAGATTGGGCAAAATTAGTTAATAAATTTATCAAGTTCAGTTTAATTAAATTTATCATTAATATCTAAAACTTTGAATTAAGACCTCAAGTTTTTAGAAGATTACCTCTATCTTCGTATAAGAGAAAAAGTAAAAAAATGCCGTCAGTAGAGTGTCTGTTTTACACCTAAGAATTTTTCCAAAGTCTCAAAGGGAAAATTTCCATCATCACCATCATCATCATCGTCTGACGTCATTCATTCGTTCTCAGAGATGCATCTCTGTAGGATTTTCATTCGTCATAAAAGTTGACCCTGTCATAAGAGAGAAAGAGGATTTATGAAGAAGAAGAAGAAGCAGCAGCACCGATGATTAATGAACTCGCTAACTTGACTCGAAAATGTTCTGATAATCAACAGGACACACATACAAAGAGCTTCGTTTCCTTTTTGAACACGAAAGAAATAAATTATCAAGTTTACAACTACATAAGAAATTTAGGGCTTGTCTACTTTAATACTACGAAACTATTCAATATATTTCTTTTTACTTTCTCTTACCTATATGTATATATTAATATATAGAGAGAGAAAGTATTGGATTCATGTCAAATATTCGATGTGGAGATTTTGATGGATATACACGTTTTGAGGTCTCCTGTTTGTGTGTCTGTGAACAAAATATCTCAAAAACGGAAAGAGCTAGGAGGTTGAAATTTTATATTTAAGTTAGGCACCCCCCTGGGACGTGACACGAAGCTTTTGAACAAAATCGGCCAAAAAGTACTAGTACTTTACTGATGCACTTTTTTAGTTTTTTTCCATTTTCTCTAAATTTGCTCCAACGATTTTGAATGAAATTCATAAATTATTTTTTAGATGCTCTTTAAAATGTACATTCTCATTTTGAAATCTTCTGAAGACCACTTTACTCTTTTTTTTTTTAAACATTCACACTTTTTTCTCATTCACACTCACACTCACACACACACATTCACACAGTCTTTTCGGCAACTTAGGCCATTTAAGACTTTAAACGATATCCGTTATTGATTATTATACATATTGGGGTCCAGGCATTCTTATTTAAGCCATTTGGTATCCAAATGTCTTAAATAAAATCATCGGACTGCCTGGGGTCCGAACCCGCGACGTTCGGTATAGAAGGTAGACACGCTACCAACTACTCCAAGCCCCGTGGGCCGCTACCACTTTACTCTTGTATTACATAGAGAAATGGGAAAAATAGGAGAAATGGTTGCCATGGTAACAAAATATAAATATTTTCCCATACTTATAAATTTTACATCTTGAAATTTAAATGTACCTTACTGACGGGACTAAATATGTCTCGACACAAAAAATCTCGTGTTACAAGCACAGAACACAACTTTCGATTAGCGAAGGTAAGAGAAAGCTGTGTGCTGTACGACCAGTCACACCAAATGGTTACTTTCATCTTAATATTTGAAAATAGCCCTCGGGCCTTTTATTTATTTATTTTTTTTTTAACATTCACACTTTTTTCTCACTCACACTCACACACACATTCACGCTGTCTTTTCGGCAACTCAGGCCATATACATTTACGATAACCGCATTTGATTTAATATACATATATGGGGTCCAGGCATTCTTATTTAAGCCATTTGGTATCCAATAGCCCTCGGGCCTTGGTGTAGGGATTAGCGTGCTAGCCTTCTGAAGTACCAAGGGTCGCGGGTTCGCATCCCGTCTCATGCGACAATTTATTTTTATTTAATTGGCTACTAATAAATCTATTTATATAATTCGCTATTATCCATCTGTCTGTCAATCACGCTCTATTTGGCCAACTTTATGGATACCAAATTTTTTTATACTTAAAGAGGACCTTCTGCGGATTACAGGAAATTTATTTTCATCCCGAAATTCCTATAACTTTTTGAGTTGAATTGAGTTGAATTCTTAAAGTTACGATTTCTCCCTTAGGAAAGGAATGTATTCTTCGCATTTTGAAACTAAGGTGCTATGGGAAACTAAATATAATATATCTCGACACCAGATTTTTACTTTCTCTTACCTATGTATATATGTAATATATATATAGAGAGAAAGTATTGGATTCATGTCAAAAATTCGATATCGAGATTTTGATGGATCTTCACGTTTTGAGGTCCCCTGAATCCAAAAAAGTGGTTTTCGCGACATGGTCTGTGTGTGTGTGTGTGTGTGTGTGTGTGTGTGTGTGTGTGTGTGTGTGGTGGGTGGGTGGGTGGGTGGGTGTGTGTGTGTGTGTGTGTTCAATTTTAAGCATGAAGGAATTGAGCTAGGAGGATGAAATTTTATATTTAAGTTAAATACCTCCCGGGACCGAAAAAATAAGCTTTTAATCAAAATTGGCCAAAGAGTACTAGTACTTTACTGATGTACTTTTTCAGTTTTTTTCGATTTTCTCAAAATTCGCTCTAACGATTTTGATTAAAATTCAAAAATCAATTATTTTTTAGATGCTCTTTCAAATGTATATTCTCGTTTTGCCCTCAAAATTGTTTGAAGCACACTTTACTCTTGTATTTCATAGGAAAGATAGGAGAAATGGTTGCCATGGTAACAAAATATAAATATTTTCCCATGTTTATAAATTTGACATCTTAAATTCTAATATATTGGCGGAAACTAAATATATTTCGACACAAAAAATCTGGTGTGACAGCACAGAACACAACTTTCGATTACCGAAGGTAAGAGAAAGTTGTGTGCTGTGCGCCAGTCACACCAGATTTTTTTTTTAATATATTAACGATTTAAAGATTTTTTGCACTAATGAATAAAAAAAGAATTTTTATTTATTTTATTTACGTCTGAACGTTCACAGAGTATCGAGAGTGTTTTTATTTTGGCTGCCAGCATTTTCATTTCCTATTTACATATAATTCCAACCATTAAATATTATTATAAAAAGAATTTCTCTTTGAGTCTAATTTTCTTCTAGATTTCTTTTAATTGAAACCTAAATCTCATCAATCGAACATAATAAATACAGAGAGAGAGTGGAATTAGTTTTGCACTGTCTTTTTATCTAAAAATATTTATATTCAAAACGTAGACTCACCGAGTACTGCAGATATTATTCAATAGTGAGGTTTAGGCCTTTTCAGTACACAAATAAAAAATACAATTTTTTTAAAAATCATATTTATTTTAAAGGTTAACAAACCAATGTAGGTTTCGACAGCTTCCAGCTTGTCTTCCTCAGTGTCGGGTTTGTACCTGGAAGGGTTTACATTTTAGCGTTTAATAATTTTAAATTATTTATATAAATTTTACATTATATATTATATACCTTTTTATAGGTGATTTTTACAGAAATCCTCTCCAGGAACAAACCTTCTTTTCCATTTAATGCCCAACACTTTTCTATCAACATACATCAGTTAAAAAATGCGATTAATACTAAATCTAATTTTGTCTTTCTTTATATAAAATTATCTCCTAACAGTCAGAGACATCTATTGGTATTTTTACATTTCTTACATTTGGATATAAGTTATTTTAAGACATTTAGAAATAAAACAAATTGAAATTATTTTTTCTTAAAACTATGATTAAAAAACCGAAAGGCTGTTTTTCTATACAAGAATTATTTTCATACATTTTCAAACATAAAAGGACCAGGAGGGGGGGGGGGGCCTTAACAGAAACTATTTAAATCTGTTCATTATTAAGCTATAACACTCTGAGAGGTTTTCGGTGTCTGTCTTGAAATTTATAGCTCTGTTTATATTTATTTGAATGTTGGCCGCCTCTTCTGAATTTTCTTTTGTCTTCGTTTTTTCAAAACATACAATTTTTGTGTTCTCAAAATCCATTTCATGTTTGAAGTCCAGACTGTGTATTGAAAGAGCAGTTTTCATCTGCTTATCTCGCACGGTGTTGAAATGTTCTTTGAGACGAATTCTTAAAGGACGTTTTGTCTCCCCAAAATAAATATAAGGTTTTTTATCCTGTTTACACTTAAGACATTCTATTTGGTAAACCAAATTTTTCTGTTGTAATTTATCCGTTTTATCTTTATTTGAGTAAAGAGGTCTAAGCGTTTGGTTTACCTTGGCAGAAATAGAATGTCTTAAGTGTAAACAGGATAAAAAACCTTATATTTATTTTGGGGAGACAAAACGTCCTTTAAGAATTCGTCTCAAAGAACATTTCAACACCGTGCGAGATAAGCAGATGAAAACTGCTCTTTCAATACACAGCCTGGACTTCAAACATGAAATGGATTTTGAGAACACAAAAATTGTATGTTTTGAAAAAAACGAAGATAAAAAGAAAATTCAAAGAGGCGGCCAACATTCAAATAAATATAAACAGAGCTATAAATTTCAAGACAGACACCGAAAACCTCTCAGAGTGTTATAGCTTAATAATGAACAGATTTAAATAGTTTCTGTTAAGGCCCCCCCCTCCTGGTCCTTTTATGTTTGAAAATGTATGAAAATAATTCTTGTATAGAAAAACAGCCTTTCGGTTTTTTAATCATAGTTTTAAGAAAAAATAATTTCAATTTGTTTTATTTCTAAATGTCTTAAAATAACTTATATCCAAATGTAGAAATGTAAAAATACCAATAGATGTCTCTGACTGTTAGGAGATAATTTTATATAAAGAAAGACAAAATTAGATTTAGTATTAATCGCATTTTTTAACTGATGTATGTTGATAGAAAAGTGTTGGGCATTAAATGGAAAAGAAGGTTTGTTCCTGGAGAGGATTTCTGTAAAAATCACCTATAAAAAGGTATATAATATATAATGTAAAATTTATATAAATAATTTAAAATTATTAAACGCTAAAATGTAAACCCTTCCAGGTACAAACCCGACACTGAGGAAGACAAGCTGGAAGCTGTCGAAACCTACATTGGTTTGTTACCCTTTAAAAATAAATATGATTTTTTTAAAAAATTGTATTTTTTATTTGTGTACTGAAAAGGCCTAAACCTCACTATTAAAAATATTTATTTTTATTTCTTCTCCATCTTGTATTAAAAAAAATTAAAATCTGGTGTGAATGTCGCACTGCGACATTCATACAAGATTTTTTGTGTCAACATGTATTTAGTTTCCGACACTACGGTACATTCGATTTTCAAGATGTAAAATTTATAAGTATGGGAAAATATTTATAGCTAAATAATGCCCCGAAAAGGCGGAGATCCTGGGTTCGTTTCCCAGGGGCCATGGGATGTTTGGCCTCGTCAATAAAAAACACTCACATGTCTTGTTAAAGAAAATATTTATATTTTGTTACCATGGCAACCATTTATTTATCCTATCTTTTCTATGGAGTACAAGAGTAAAGTAGTCTTCAAAAAATTTCCAGGACAAAATGAGAATATACCTTTTAAAGAGCATCTAAAAAATAATTGATTTTTGAATTTTAATCAAAATTGTTCCAACGAATTTTGAGAAAATTGAAAAAAACTGAAAAAGTAGATCAGTAAAGTATTAGTACTCTTTGGTCGATTTTGTTCAAAAGCTTCGTGTCACGTCCCAGGGGGTGTCTAACTTAAATATAAAATTTGAACCTCATAGCTCTTTTCGTTCTTGAGATATTTTGTTCACATAGACACACACACACACAGACAGACCATGTCTCGAAAACCAGTTTTTTGTATTCAGGGGACCTCAAAACGTGTATATCCATCAAAATCTCGACATCGAATTTTTTAAATGAATCCAATATAAATATTAACATATATAGAGGTAAGAGAAAGTAAAAAAAAAAAATGAAAATTTTTAAAAGTTTTATTCTCAACTGCATATTGTCTATGAATTTCTGAGCTTATTAAAAAAAATCCCATAAAATTTGGTGTCATAGTTTGCGAGTTGTACGCAATTTAAGATGCAGAGTTTTTATTTTTTATAACGTATATAATTAATTCGCGCTTAAGAAACGGCGAGCGGCGAGGTAGAGGCGCCTGCACCCCCCTCCTGGCATTGTCGCCGGCCGGCTATTCTTGGAAATACTATTAAACCTTTTTTTTATTTCATTTCTAAGAAATGTTAATATCTCCATCGCAAATCTATCGTCTAAATAAAATGATTCATTAGACCCAGAGAGAATGATTTCACTTGTTGTTAAGTGACAATAAATAATGCTCTCTCTTGGATGGGAGAGACAATTAATCGTATAAAACGACTAGTATTTATTTATTTTTCAGCGCTATTAATTGGACCCTGTTATGCATTAGTGTGTCAAGCGCCAAAAAAAATTAAAAATTGTGTTAAGCACGGAATATTGTTTCAAATGCTATAATTAATAATATTTTTTTGATGAAATATGTCCTAAAAAAAAATTTATATTTAATGTTACTTGCACAATTGACAAAAAAAATTATATATAATCCATTGAAAACAAAAAACTTTAATGTTAATTTTCTCAAATCTCGGTAGATGGCGTTTGACACACTAATGCCTAACAGGCTCCAATTATTCTCTTTTCAATATTCTCTCGATTTTAAAAAATAATTTTTTTTCTCTTTTAGAATGCACAGGCCGCAACGCCATTTGTACTTTCTCCTTACGTCTATATATGTTAATATACATATATAAAGATAAAAGTATTGCGATCATGTCGATAATTTTGATGGATATACACGTTTTTGAGGTCCCCTGAATCCAAAAAAGTGGTTTGCGCAACATGGTCTGTCTGTGTGTGTGTGTGTTCAATTCTAAGCCTAAAGGAATTGAGTTATGAGGCCGAAATTTCATATTTAAGTTAGACATCTCCCTGGGGGGTGAAAATAAGCTTTTGAACAAAATCGGCCAAAGAGTACTAGTACTTTACTGATGTACTTTTTCAGCTTTTTTCAATTTTCTCAAACAATTTTGATTAAAATTCAAAAATCAATTATTTTTTAGATGCTCTTTTAAAATGTATATTCTCATTTTGCTCTCAAAATTGTTTGAAGCCCAAATTACTCTTGTACAGTGAGCGCCACAATTAAGTCCCCACCTGGTGTATAGTGAAATAATTTTAATGACCGAAAAAGTAAAACGTAAAATCTGGGTGTGGCCCATATTGATTTTTTTTTACTTTTTTTCAAATTTAAAATTATTTCACCATATACAATATACTTAAGGCTCTAGCTCCCAGGTAGGGACTTAA
>JAKCPI010018206.1:0-10296 GCA_023213315.1 Euborellia annulipes | reverse complement strand
CCACAAAGAATTCGAAAAATCAGTTGAACCCTACTTGCTGGACTTTGATCTTTAGGGGGTGGTGGAGGCGCGAGGGTGGGGTGGGGGGCGGGATTGTTCGTTATTCCGCCGAGTCCCTCATTACACCGAAATGGTAAGAATAGAATTAAAATAAAAAAAAAAATGAATAATAAAAGAAAAAATTATTAACTATAATTAAAAATAGAAAATGAAATTAATTAATTCTATCATAAATTGTGTATTTTTTTGAAGAGGTTATGTTTGAATGAAATTCAAAATGGCGTCAAGAGTGTAAAACATTTATTAAAGTACAATCATTGAAAGTGAGATTAGTTTCAATTTTATTTTGATTGTTTATTTGTCCTTACATAGGTTATAAGAAATTCAAAAGGGCAACGAATATAAAAAAACAAATACAACTAGAGTCAAATGAACTATTTTTTGTTTTAGTTTCTGTGTGTGAAAATATATAAGATGATACAATGGATGGAATTTTATTTTTAATTGTTCATTTGACTTAAATAGTTATGTTGAAGAAAGATGAATATAAAAAAAATACAACTAGAGTCAAATGTACTATTTTTTGTTTTAGTTTCTGGTGTGTGAGATTAAGGTAATACAAAAATGCAATTTTATTTTAATTGTTCATTTGACTTAAATAGGTTATGTTGAAGGAAATTCAAGATGGCGTCGCATATAAACAAAACAAATACAACTAAGTCAAAGCACTATTTTTCGTTTTAGTTTCTGTGTAAGAGAGATTAAGTATAAGATGATACAATAAAAGAAATTTTATTTTTAATTGTTCATTTGATTTGAATGTTATGATGGCGTCGCATATAAAAACAAATCAAATACAACTAGAGTCAAATATTTTAACGTTATTTTATTTTAGTATCCTTGGTTTTAATAACTATTCCATACTAAAAGCAAACTCTTGCACTTATATAATAAAATTAATACAACTATAAACTGAAACAGATGAAGGAAGTCATCTTCTTAATAAAAATGAATCGGTAGTGTGTCTCAAACAGAGAAATTCTATATTTATTATTGCCAATTTTTTTTGTATATTCATCCTTCTCTTTCTAAACGAATAATTGCTGGAATGAAGAGGTTATAAATCGGTGGTCGACAACCTTTTTTTAGGGCGGTCTCAAAAAAAATTCCTTTAGACGCAAAAAAACATCTCTAAAAGCAAGGCTAAGTAGGCCTTTTAATTCAGAGTCAGATACTTGACTAATAGAGGATCATAGAAGACCATGAAGAAACCGGTAGGTAATTCGTTGTCTGTCTGGTTGCGGGACTATCAATGAACTCGATAAACCTTTTTGATTTGGGAATATTCTATGAAAATACAGAAATTATTTTATGATTGAGCTTATATCTTCTTTCTTCGCCTTAATTCCGGGGTGCGGGGTCGGCGGGAATGGTATTTTTGCGACCGGGAAGAAATGGAACAGGCCGGCCCGTCGCATGGTCTTGGCGTTGAAAATATAGAAGGAAAGAGACTCACATGTAAAGAACAGAAATACTGCCAGTCTCAGATTGGGCAGCTCGTGGTCGCCATCCATGTACCCTCTGAGCCAAATTGAGAAGCCTCTATAATCCAGTCAATTCCACCTCATTATCTAACTTTATTTGAGATGTCTTCTCTAGGGAGGAAATGAGCCCTTCAGTATTATTCCCATGCAGGTTACTCCTCAGAGTAGCAACAACGTAGCACTAATGATTTAAGAGAAAGAGAAGTAGGCACAGGACAAATTTGAGGAATACGGATCTGAAGTTTCAGCACAACTCAGTGAACCGGAGCTTGCCGCAAATAGTTCAAAATTGATGTCTTCTCTTAAGGTAGGAAAACGGGAGAAAATCTCACCTCCAGACTCAAAGGGTCCAATTAAGGTGGCCTAAGTGTAGGGTTACTATAATTTATGGCCAGATCCGGACAGACGACTTCAGGGGGTGCCATGTTTTCTGTTTATATTAGTAAAATCCGCACATTTCTCAGATCCGCACGCCGAACTGGATATGTGTTCCAAATCCGGACGTATGGTACCCTAACTAGTACCTTATAAAGGATGACTCCGACTTGGTTAACCCGGAAACTACCGAAAGATGTGGGCCCGGTGGCTGAGAAGGAGCATAAAATCCATCCTTTCAAGCCCAGACAGCTTGGAATATTGCAGTAATGTTGCAGTAATGTTGCTCAATATTGACAATATTGCAGTAATATTGATGCAATATTGCAGCTAAAGAAGTAACATTGCAGCAATATTACTGCAATGTTGCAAAAAGGCGGATATAGGAATATTGCAACAATATTGCTGCAATATTTATAGCTTGGAATATTGCTGCTGCAATATTGCAGCAATGTTGCCAATATTTTGCAAGATTTGCAATATTGATGCAATATTCCTGCAATATTGGCAATTTATGAAAGATTCGCAATATTTCTGCAATATTCCAAGCTGTCTGGGAGAGGAAGAGGGAGAAGATAATGAGATCTTTCAATTATTATCCTCTCACTACCAAAACAATAAGTGCCCTCCGCCCTCAGGCTTGGTGTAAAGGTTAGCGTGCTGGCCATCTATACCAAGGGTCGCGAGTTCGGATCCCAGGCAGTCCGATGATTTTATTTAAGCCGTTTGGACACCAAATGGGCCTAAATAAGAATTTCTTCTCTTTTCATATCCTACAACAACTGAGGAGAAATTTTTCCCAAGTAACTTCCATATCTTTCCAAAATTAAATAAGAATTCCTGGACTCCCTAATTGTATTGTAATAAATTAATGAGTATCGTTAATGTTTTATATGGCCTGAGTTGCCCAGAAGACTGTGTGCATGGTGCACGATAAAAAAAAGAACCTGAGAATGTTGCAACTATTCAGCGAGAATACTGAAAAAATTAATATTTATTAGTCTTCCATTCCCTCAGGAACTCAGGTAGTATAAATAAATATTCCCATTCCCTCTGGGGATATATTTATGAAAATAGCCAGGAATTGATTTAAGTTAAAAGCATTTTTAATATTATAATAATCTGTAAAAAAAAAAGCAAGATCAGATTTCACAAATAGTGTTTAATTACAAATCTGGATTTGTTCAAAATTCGCTAGTCGTATGCCTTGACTGTTTTTTTTTTATTTATTTGAAATTCCTATCGGGATCCCCGTTTATTTGCCCGAGGGTGCTTACGTGCTCGAAGACACACACCTCAAACCCAACCGGTCTCTGACCGTAGCCATCTACCGTCACTCTCTGAAGTTACATGATTTCATACCTCCCTGCTTTCGTCTCTAGTGAACTAATTCTTCCACCTGACTCCTTTTATCCAACCTCTTCTATGCTATGGAGGGTGTCCTAGTTTGAGGGTTCCTCAGCACTGAGAGGGAACTTCTTTGCGTCCCTTCCACAGGACGGAATGTCACATCAACTCCGTGTAGAGTTGCCAGGAAGCTATTGTGGTGAGATCCTATATTCCAATCCAGTACCTGCTTGAGGATTTGTTTAAATATATTTTTAAATCCCGCACGCCAAGGATTTGAACAGGGAACTTCTTTGTAGAAAGCCGATACACCAGCTTGACTGCATCGAGAAATAAAAGCAGTGAGCAAAGGAGTGTTTTCTAGCATCATCATAGAGCAGGTAGGAGGGTGAGAGATGGAATTTGAAATATACATTTTTTTTTTATAGGCCTCTATAATCTGTTGGCTTTGATCCGCCGCAATCCTGAGGGACGTGGGGCGTTATCAACAAACCAAGGGAGACGGGAGGGAGGGTATTATTTATGCAAATGCATTCAGATGTAATCACACCTGAGTCTATTCTTGTTTCTCTCCCTCCCGTGCACAGGGGAAAGAGAAAACCTTCCATCACTCAAAGAATATATATCATTTATTAAATTGTACTTTATATTAAAAGCGATTAAATAATAATAAAAAAAAAAAATTCTTGGCATTCTTTATAATTCAAAAAAAAAATATTTTTTTTTTTAAGCTCTCTTCAACTTTTAGGTCACACACAAAAAAAAAAAAAAGGTGTGAGATAAAATAACAGAGAGAAAATTCTCTGAGGTAAGTTAAGCGTTTTATGAGAACTAAGTTTTGTTTTTGTTTTTTTTTTTTATATAATAAAAAAAAATTACTTAACAAAAAATCTGGTGATGTCACATATATAACACTAATAGAAAAAGGCTCAGATAATTTGATTTAATTGATTTAGTATAAAAAAGAATATTAAATTTAGACAACAAAATAACAAATTTCCTTTATATTCTTACGAAGAAGGAAAAAAAGAAATTATTTTTTATTTGAGGGATTTAATTATTAATAAATTTAATTGGCTTTAAATCCCCAAAGGGAAATTTCAGTTAGAGAGAGAAAACATGTTTAATATTCATTGGGTTTTAGGCACACACTGGACTACAGTGTTCCGAAGAAGTAGCAAACAAGAAATTGGAAGCATATTTTACTGATCAGATCCGTTCAGTGGATTCAGTGGGCTAAATACCTTCCAAAAAATTCTGCATTCAATGACATCTTTGGAGGAAATAACCAAATCTAAAACTGAGGTAATCACAAAGACTTCTCGGAATCGAGAATAGCTTAGAAAATAGAAAGAAAAAGTTGAAAACATTAACAGGATACTCAAGAGGCACCTGAAGAAAGTAAAAGATCGAAAGAGGGAGGGAAAATTGACAGAATTCTTGGAATAAAGAACTGCAAATTGAATGATATTTAGCGAGAACAAACAGAGAATGCTAACAGGATTTTGTAGACTCAGAAGACATCTGAAAAACGGAAAGGAACGATAGATGGAGGGAATATCTAAAATTGGCACAATCAAAAGATCTTCTTGGAAGGCAAATTGCATCCCATTCGGCAAGAACAATTTTAGAACTCTAACAGGATTCTTAACAGAACACTGTAGTCTCAGGAGACATCTTAAGAAACCGGATCTAATTCAAAGAAAAATAACTAAAACTGAGAAAATCAAAAGAATTTCTTGGGGCAGATAATTGTATGAACCATAACAATAAATTGAGGAATCTATCAAGATTCTTGAAGGCTAAATGTATATATAAATTCTGTGAATAAGTAGAAGAAACTCCAAACCATATCCTCAAAGAGTGTGAAACTCTGATCTATAAGAGGAAAGTCTGAAGAGTCTGACGTCAGAAGTCCTTCCATTTTTAGGTTCTCAGCTTTTCGGAGGAAAAGATACTCCCTAGGAAGGTGTTAGAATGGAGGTCACAATAGGGCCTGGAAATTGCAATGCTAGAGAAAATCTCTTTATAGAATAAATAAAAGTTTGATTTCCGATTGTTAAATTTTTTCCAAAAAGTAAAAGTTTGTATTTAAAATTTCGAGTACAAAAACCCATAAATGAACGATTTTGTTATTTTCTCTTTTTTTACACAAACAAACCCAAATTAAATTTAATTATGAATTCACAATTTTCATCAACGCATTGTTAAATAATTAATTAAAATTTTCTAATAATCACTTTCTTTTTAATCTCCTAATTGCAATCACGTGATCAATTTTATTCAGCCTAATTAAGTGCTTGGAGAGACCAATTTTTTTATCTGATTGTGAGAGAAAGAGGATATCTTTACAAGTTGATCAACAATAAGAAAACACGAGAGAATTACTTTTAGATGGTTACAAGCAAGTAGCCTATATGCAAATGTAAACCATCGGTCTTGGTTTTAAACCTTCAAGAGATCTTTTGCTTGCGTGGACGAAATAAATAAGAGAAAAAAAGAAAGAGAGAGAGAGAAAAGCCGCCATTTTGATAATTATATCAAAAAGATCAATCTTGTATAAATAATAAACTTATTAAAATTTCATAATAGTTCGTATTTTAACAGTTTTTTTTTCAGTTTTTCGTCTAACAAGCCGAAGCCATCTTAACAATATATTAATTCTTATGGAAATGAATTCTAAAATTATTGCTCAGATTTATAAATTCAAACAGTTGGAAAAAATTATGCAACACCGAGATACGAAGCACATATCTGACGATTTGCACTCAGAATGCTCAAATTCTCAGATCCAGAAGAAATTGGAATCACAGAGCTGATTTCAGAATGCTCAAATTCGCTGATTCAGATACAGATTCTAACCAGAGATCTGCTGATTTGCACTCAAAATGATCAAATTTGCAGATTCAAAACAGATTCTAACCAAAGATCTGCTGATTTGCACTCAAAATGATAAAATTTTCAGATCCAGAAGAAATTGGAATCACGGATCTGATTTCAGAATGCTCAAATTCGCTGATTCAAAACAAATTCTAATCAGAGATCTGCTGATGTGCACTCAAAATGATCAAATTTGCAGATTCAAAACACGATTCTAACCAAAGATCTGCTGATTTGCACTCAAAATGATAAAATTCTAAGATCCAGAAGAAATTGGAATCACGGATCTGATTTCAGAATGCTCAAATTCGCTGATCCAAAACAGATTCTAACCAGAGATCTGCTGATGTCACTCAAAATGATCAAATTTGCAGATTCAAAACAGATTCTAACCAAATCTCTGATTTCACTCAGATTGCTCCAATTCGCAGATTCGAATGACAGATCTGTACTCAGAATGATCAAATTCGTAGATCCAAAACAGATTCCAACCAGAGACTAGCTAATTTGCATTCAGAATGGCCAAATTAAAAAATTTGAAACACAGATCTTCTTATTTGCACTAATTTTCAAAAAGAATGCCCAATTAAGGTTCGAATCAATGTAGTACATAATATGTTTTCTGCTCTTTGAGTTAAATATTAATTATGTGTGACATAAAGATTTGAATGTGGCTATCAAGCGAAGGGCGAAAATTGTTTATATAGGCTACAATTTATTTACAAGGCTATCCAGAGATTAGAACCCTAGACATCCTCTCCATCTATTCTAATTATTTACACGGCATTCATAACAACAAAAAACACAAAAATATAAACACAATCGTAGGGAAAAAATCATAACCTAATCACTATGTATTCGCAACTAATCTCCTTATCTAGCTTAGGCCGCTACCGTTATGCAGAGGTGCCAACTTAAGAACTAAAAATAAATATGCCAAATTTAGGCGGGGAATTTAAAATTAAAAAAACTCTTATAATAATAAGTTTGATACATTATTTATTATTCTAAGAGTTGCTTCCCGTTCTTTGCGATAATTAAACAGAAATTTTAGTCTTCATTTCAATAAATTTTTTTTTTATTAAAAAGGAATAATAATAAATATCAAAATGTTATTTTAATTTATTATTTGATTTGTGATTCTCTCTCTTTTTTTTCTTTCATATTCATCATATTAGAAAAGAATGAAAATGAATTCATTTTTTTTTTTTTTTGTATTATATGATGATATATTGGTTCAAATATATTTTTATTTCATATATTCTGAGAGAGAAAGAGAGAGATTATATTAATATAAATACCGCTAGATGACAAATAATTCATTGTCATAAAAAAAAATTTATTTGTTAAGGTTAGATTTTTTATTTTATTTTTTTAATAAATAAATATAAAGAAATTGTTTAATTTTCCTAATAAATGCCAATAATTCTTAGAATGAAAATAATTTTGGTTATAAAATTTGATTTCGAAATTTTTACTGGGTGAAATTATAAAATAGAACAAATAACCTTTCATATATAACGAATTAAACCCCCCTTCATTTTGGTACTTTTCTTTTTATTTGTCTGCCTAGTTGGTAATACTGTTTAGTGTATATAAGTTCGCCTTATCCAACAGACCTTTTGAATGTAAATTGTCATCCATATAATAATAAATATTCACAATAAATATGCTTTATTAAAATAATTTTGGAATGTATTGTGCAAAAAATAATAGACTCTCTTGATTACGGTTAGAATCAAAGAAACTAAGAGATGTAGAATATATATATAAATATATATATTCCATTGTTGAGATCAGAAAATAAAATTTATTATCATCTGTTGTTATAAATTGCACCTCTAATTGAATAAACCATCATTTAAAATTATGTTTTTAAAATGTTCACGTCGCTATTTTTAAATTATAACGAAAAATAAATTGCGTGTTTAATAAACAGTATGTAATTAATAAATCTATTTTATTTTGACTAACAATAAATAATAATTAAATTATTAATCTAATAATAATTTAGACTTTTAATAATATTGTTAAAAAAAAATTATCATAATATTTTAAATAAAATATCTAATTAACTTAACCTCTAAAAGGAAAGAAAATTATAAAATAAAAATGTCTTAAACTCACCGTTTAGGTTGGCAGCGCCGATGAGTTGTGCCACCGTGAGGACGGCAGCAAGGGTGCGCCAAACCACGCCTGGCCTCATCGTGCCCCTTCACACACACACTCAGCAACAAAGCATGCCCTCTTCTTTATTTCTCTCTGAAGACCTAAAGGGGCAAAGAAAAAAAACCTTCATCAGGACCTTTTCTTTCTCTCTAACCAAAGTATTACACACACACACACACACATACCTTTTTTTTTCTTTTATAATCGACAGGAGAATCTCTTTTTATAGTAGGTCAATTTTTGCAAGAGAAAACGTGCCTCCCTTTCTCTCTGCATGTAGATCTACGTTTTATCATAATAAATCTCAGGAACTCAACAAATTATTATAAAAGATAGTTAATATTGTGAGAAAATAAAATTTCAGGATAAAATAATAAAATAATTTTGTTTATTTTTTTTTTTTTTAATTAATAATCATCCATTGTTATAATATATATTGAAATGTTTTGTTTGTTTTTTTTTGTAAATAATTTAAAATAACAATACTTAATTATTGACAATAATATTTTAATTTTATTAATGAGAAATGAATAAAAAATTTAGTTTATTTATATTTAATAATTAACAACAACAACAATACTTAATTGACAATAACACTTTTATTTTCTCAGTTAGAAATTTAAATAAATAAATAACTAAAAAAAAGTGTAGTTGGCGCAAATGTTGCCTGTATGTGGATCTTTTGCTGTCAATTTAGCAGAAATGAATTTGACTGAATTTACTAATGAAATTAATTATTGTGTAATAGTGTAAAGAACAGAAGGACTGCCAGTCGCAGCTCGGGAAGCTCGTGGTCGTCATCCACGTACCCACAAGTTGTGGGTCCCTGAGCATTATTGTGTAATAATTAAATAAAATTAAAAAGCATAATAAGAACAAATTAAAATACAATGTTTTTCAAGATAAGAAGGCCCTCTTTAGGGATGCAAAATTCCAACGGGAAGTTGCCTAAATAGAGCGTGACAGACGGACTTTAGCGAATTATATATATAGAAATATGTTATAAAAAGCAAGAGAAGTAAATAGCATTGCGTTAGAACGACGCCTGAATGTTAGGCAAAGAAACAAAGAGAATGCTCGTTTTGTTGCATATCTTTCAGGGATAACAAAAACCCTTTTGCATTTATCACTATTTGATTTGGCTGGTTGGCATATATAGGCAACTAATTAAAGAAGAATTTTGATTTTATATTATAAGGCTTAATGGAAAAAAATATATAAAAACAAAAAGATTATGCATTCATATTACCCACAGTATGTTTTTATAAATATAAATTAATCTCTTGTCAATTTCTTTTTTAATTGATGAATGTTTTTTTTAATGTAGGTACTAAATCCAAATTTCTATTTATATTTATCAAAATGAATTAATAAAAAATTCAAGGCACTGCTAAAAAAGTAAATAGCTGGATTATAAAAAAACATATATAATTTAATTAATATTATAATCAACAATAGAATCAAATTATATAATTAATTAAATGTAATTTGATTCTATTGTTGTATATAATATAATATTAATAAGAAATTAAAATAAATAATTACGATTATTTTTGATTGTTTTGAATTAAAGCATTTAAACCAAACAGCGACAAAACCATGTAAAATTTTCATATTTCATATTATAATTGAATATTGAAAATGAATTCAAATATACTAATAATAGATAAAAAAAAAGAAAGAAATTTATTAAACGCATTATAAATGAATGAAGCTAATAATTATACAATGTTATTGCAATCTTAATTACAGTATTAGATGAGTAAATTGGATTATTATTAAAATATTAATTTCAATTCCTCTATTATAGATTCAAATTTATCACAAAATTTATCGCACCTAATGGCTAGATTGAAAGTCGCACTGGATAGCTATGTCCCCGTGCATATCCCGTCACAGCCTGAACGCTTTGGCCCTTGGTAAAGTTCACCCCCGGGCGAACTTTGCCTTTAACCTACTCAGACTCGCTATCCCGAGAAAA
>JAKCPI010018205.1:0-38657 GCA_023213315.1 Euborellia annulipes | reverse complement strand
TTTTTATTTTTTTGAATAATCATCAAACAGAGAGAGAGAGAGAGATAACATTTATTTAAAAAGCTTTTTTATTTTTTTTTTTTCGTAATTCATAAATTAAACCCTTTTAACGGAGATTTAGAGAATATTTCTTTGGAGGGATTATTTTTTTGTTTTTGTTTCTATTTAATACTGTCTATCTACTAAATACGATATAAAGTTTGAACAATATTTATTTAACAAAAAAAAACAAATTAAAGGGGAGGGGGAAGGTTTTGTTATTTATTTGAAAGAGTATTAAAATAAATAAAATTTATGTCCTCTGGCAATGGCGATTGTTAATATAAATCGTCTTACGAAATGGGGGAGTTTAATGTTAATTCTCTAGGCTTTTAATTCGATCACAGATCCCGGGATTCGTTAATTCTTTATTAATCAATAACCGCCATAAAAAAATCACAACTTTCTTTTACCTTCGTTAATTGAAAGTTGTGTTCTGTGCTTATCACGCCCCGATTTTTTTGTATCGACATATATTTAGTTTCCGACAGTACATTTATTTTTTTTTTTATTTAATTGCAATGTCTTTTTCGGCCATTTTTATTTAAATTGATTTAGCTGTAGCAAATTGGCCTGAGACGGGATGCGAACCCGCGATCCTGTTAGCTATATTAATTATTCACTTATGGGCCCAGAAACGATGGCAGAAGAACGAATTGCTTTTACAAAATTGAACGGGGAAATTTATGAAATATGGAAATTTAAAATGGAGATGTACCTGGCAGACAAAGAATTATGGCAAGCCGTAGAAGGTACAAGACCATTGGAAATAGGAAAAGCACAAGCAAATTGGGATAAAATGGATCGTTCTGCAAGGGCCAAAATAGTATTATGTGTTGACAGCATTCTCAACTGATATATATAAATTAAGCATGAAAAAACAACAAAAGGTATGTGTGGAGCTCTCAGTAAAGTATATGAAAGGAAACATTTGAATACGCAATTATTTTTACAAAGAAAATTATACACGATAAAATATAATGAATCCCAATGAGCATGCAAGAATACATAAATAAAATATTAGAAGTCTGACAAGTAAAGTAACCCAAACATGAAATTCCGATTTCAATGAAACTTTGTACAATTAAACAACTAATATAAATATCCATTAAACGAGAAAAAGTTATTGAAGGGGTACAGTCAGATAACAGAAATTAATGGGTTTGGTGTAGGCTATGGGTTAACGGGGGCGCTTGAAGAAGGAGAAGGCACTTACGGGAGACATAGTTTTATTTCAAAATTATATTATAAAAGAAAATAGACCTCTGTCTGTCCACTTTTGCAACAGTTTTTGAAAGACAGAAGAAAGATTAAGAAAAGGCGAGGGTCCGCCGCAGCCGGGCCCGAGCCAGCTGGTGGGGGGGGACCAGGGGGGCGTAGCCCACCTGTCTAGAAGCGAAGCCCGCCGAAGGCGGGCGGCGCGGCTAGTATTTTTTTATTGCAATAAATATTCAAGAAAGATATATATATAGAGAGAGGGAATATATCCTTCTTTTTTAGCCTTATTCCCGCAATGCGGGGTCGGCTGAATGGGTTTTTTTTTTGCGACCGGAAGAAATAGAACAGGCCGCCGAAAAAAGAAGAAGAAAGGGACAGACATGTAAAGAACACGAGGACTGTCAGTCCCAGTTCGGGTAGCTCGTGGTCGCCGTCCACGTACCCACAAGATGTGGGCCCCTGAGCAAAGAGAGGGGAATATATGAAATTCTATTTTAAATAAAAAAAAGTTAAAAAGCTTTCTTTTTTTTTAATCCATAAAATTTAACTTTTTAACTCATCAGATTCAGAGGATAGTTCCAACTTCATCTAAACAGCAGGGGAATTACTTTTTTTTTTATTTTGCATACAGAATATAAAAAGGGTAAAGAAATATTTAATTAAACATAAAAAAAAAAAAACATGAGACTTTTCTATAGGCCAGGGGTGGGCAAACAATTTCTACGGAAAACTTGATTGCTTCCTGGAGACCGCATATAGATTCTACACTACCGTATATAGAGTGTCTGCTTTAATTACATTTCGCAAAAGTATTAATAAATGTATACAGATATGTATTTATTTCACGCGAACACTGTAATACAAATGTAAATGGTATTTTACAATACAAAGTGAAAAAATCTGGTGTGACTGGTCGCACAGCACACAACTTTCTCTTACCTTCGGTAATCGAAAGTTGTGTTCTGTGCTTGTCACACCAGATTTTTTGTGTTGAGATATATTTAGTTACCGACAGTAGGGTACATTTGAATTCAAGATGTAAAATTTATAAGTTTGGGAAAATATTTATATTTTGTTACCATGGCAACCATAGGAGAAATTCCTATCTTTCCTATGAAGAACAAGAGTAAAGTGGTCTTCAGAATATTTCAATTGCAAAATGAGAATATACATTTTATAGAGAATCTAAAAAATAATTGATTTTTGAATTTTAATCAAAATCGTTGGAGCGAATTTTGAGAAAATCGAAAAAAACTGAAAAAGTGCATCAGTAAAGTACTAGTACTGTTTGGTCGATTTTGTTCAAAAGCTTCGTGTCACGTCCCAGGGGATGCCCAACTTAAATATAAAATTTCAACCTCCTAGGTCTTTTCGTTCTTGAGATATCTTGTTCACAGACAGACAGACAGACACACACACAGACAGACCATGTCGCGAAAACCACTTTTTTGGATTCAGGGGACCTCAAAACGTGAAGATCCATCAAAATCTCGACATCGAAATTTGACATGAATCCAATACTTTCTCTCTCTATATATATTACATATATACATAGGTAAGAGAAAGTAAAATTACAAGATGTTATTACAATGCGTATAAAGTGTATCTTTTTTCGAATATTATTATTAGATATATAGATTTAGAATTGATTTTGTCATACAAATGGTGGACAAACGTACAATAAATATAATTACAAAAAATCTGGTGTCACTGGTTGCATAGCACCCAACTTTCTCTTACCTTTGGTTCTGTGCTTGTCACACCAGATTTTTTGTGTCGACATATATTTAGTCTAAAAAATAATTGTTTCGATTTTCTCAATTTAATATTTTTATTCCTTTTTAAGGTGACGTCAGAGTCGATTGTTTGACTCCCTGACGGCTTGACCTTGGCCAGAAAGCAGATGATTTAAGGGACTATCTCTCTCTCACTCGCACTCACAGTTTTCTGTCTCTTTCTATTCGGTGAATAAATCACAAGGAAAGCAATAGGGCTGGACGGTAAACCGGTTTACCGGTAAAAACCGGTAAAAATTTTTTACCGAAAACGCGGTAACGAACCTCTAATTCGGTAAAAACCGGTTTTTTCGAAAGTCGGTAAAAACCGATTTTTTCGGACGGGAAAAAAATTTTGGTTCCGCGAAAAAAAAATGTTCCGCGGCGGCAAACTCCGGTTCCGCGGGCGGCAAAAAATTGGCGTCTCTAAAAAAAGGTAAAATATTTTTTCGGACGGGAAAAAATTAAATTTTGGTTCCGCGAAAAAAAAAAAAAT
This sequence comes from Euborellia annulipes, assembly GCA_023213315.1. Classification (NCBI taxonomy): domain Eukaryota; kingdom Metazoa; phylum Arthropoda; class Insecta; order Dermaptera; family Anisolabididae; genus Euborellia; species Euborellia annulipes. The sequence goes on along the minus strand of JAKCPI010018205.1, from coordinate 35,129 downwards.
GTTCCGCGGCGGCAAACTTTAGTTCCGCGGGCGGTAAAAATTTTTTACCGACTTTCGAGAAAAACCGGTTTTTTTCATTATCGAGGTCGGTAATGAAAATCCATTACCGTCCAGCCCTAGAAAGCAAATTAAATACCGATTCTCGTTCATTTTATAAGACCAGTTCTTAATTCCTTCCCTATTTTAAAAATGTTTATCAATTCATCATACTGTAGTTCTTTTGAAGGTTCTTGTCTTGTGAATTAAAAAGAGAGGCAAGAGAATCAAGGAGTTATTTTAATTAAGCTTACTTATCGGAGATTAAATGCAATCAGGGAGTCCACTGTCTTTTATGATCCTAGAATCGCCAGAGTCAAATCATTTCTGAATAATGAAAAAATTATTTTATATATATAAATGCGCCTATTAAGAAATTCGTGACAAAATCAAAGGTTGGTACATGTGATAATTTCTTTGTTTTATTTTATTAATCAAAGAATATAAATATTTTTTTATTAGAATTTTAAATCCTAGAATCATAAAAGTTTAATTTTTTTAAAACAGTGAAATAATCACATGTAAAAAAGCAAAGATAGTTGATGTGTTTATGAAAATAAACTCTATTGAAAATAATATTTAAGTAAATAAATATTTCTATAACTTTAGTAGATAGATAGGTGGTTAAATACTTTAATAAATGAAAGACAAATAAACGAGTTTTCATTCAATAAATGGAATGAACAAGTGATTGCAAGTTCTTATTTATTTGATGACTCCAGAAATATTAATAGAATAGATTTGACAAGTATATCTATAAAATCCAATCATAAAGAGATTGTAATAGCAGGCCATGTACCGAGCAAAATAGAAATAAAACAATTTCCTAAGAGATTTTATTTAAATTATTTACTAACTAGAATAGATACCTAAACAAAAATGAACAGAAAGACCCTCGATTTTATGCTGAATCAAATACACTTAGATTTTAGCAGATGAAAAACAAGATGACACACAAAAAACTTGCAAATCTGTTTAATTAAACCGAGTTCGAGCACTTATGCATTATTATTTAATTGATAATATGTAAAAGATTATTAATGTTTGATAATCAAATCATTTTTAGAATAAATATTTAAAAAAAATAATTTTTTTTAATAGCTTACTAACCTCACTTGTCATTTTCTCCATCATATTTAACATTAAAAGTTGATTATTATATTTATTATAAACGTAAAAACAAGTGAAAATAATTAAATATTTTTCAAGAAATTGAATAAATTCTACCTTTGAAAGTTGAAGTTTGCAGCCAGACAGGCCCAGGTCGTCAAATGCAGGAAAATCACTTTGAATTCACAACACACACATAAAAATAAAACTATAACAAATTATTATATAACTAAATGAATAACACAAATAAATAAATACTATTAAAATAATAACGAAACGTTAAAAAGAACACGGAAACGAGTGACAGATAGAAGAGCGGGATGAAACCGGCGCGAATTAGCAAGCCTAGAGCGCGCTGCGAGCGCCAAACACACACACACACACACACACACACACACACACAGGCACTCTCTCTCACACACATACGCCCCTGCAGGGGCGCCGGAACGAATTTGAATCAGGGGGGCAAAAAATTTTTTTTAGAAAATTAAAATAATTTAATATGTTCAAATAGTATAAAACAAAAACAAATCTACTATAAAACTTGAAAAATTTTAAATAAAATCACAATTTTAATAAAATTAAAATTGTAAAAAATTTGGTAGTGATTTTTCAAAAATTTTTGGAAAAAATTTGGAAAAAAATGAATTTCATACTCTTTTAATTTAGAAGATTTTATTTTTCAAAAGTAAAAATATATCATTTTTAATAATAAATGAAATAAAAGAAGAAATTTTGCCCCCCTCTGCCCCCCCTGTAGCCAGGGGGGGCAATGTACCCATGCCCCCTCCAGTTCCGGCGCCTATGCGGCCCTGTATGTATTCAGCATGGTTAAAAAAGTAATTAAACTGATAGCCAAAGGAGTATTTCCGGGGGAAAATTTTTAATAAAAATAATAAAATTTAATTTATAGTAAGAAGGAAATGCAAAAAATTGCTTAGTCCATATGAGGGAAAAAATTTTATTTCGATATCCCACAAAGGCGGATACAAGGGGGGGGGGGGTAAAGATGGTAATTACCCCCCAATGAGATTTGAAAAAAATACTTTTTTTTCGAAAAAAAAATTTATTTTTAATCTAAAATTTTAAAAATTAATACTTAAAAATTTGTATTTATTAGGAACCGACCGAATATTCGGTTTCGGTTACGATTTCGGGCAAAAATCCTGGTTTCGGCCGTAGTTTCGGTTTCGGCCAAAAAGTAGCCGAAACCTGAGTCTGAAAAGATGGGATGAGACTCGCATGAATTCGGTCGGACCCTAGTATTTATATTCTGGCAAACAAGTACAGAATGCGCCTTTAAATTATAGAAATTAAGAAAAAATTGTGTATTGTGCGACCGGTCACACCAGATCCCCTCCCGAGATACACCTCTGGATCCGCCCGTGGTTCTGTGCTTGTCACAGGGGCGTATTTAAGGGGGGGGCCGAGGGGGCCCGGGCCCCCCCCGAAATTTCCCAAACACATATACATATATAGGGATATACAGACATCAGCGCAACAAATTTTTCCGCAGGATGGACAACTTTGGTTCCGCAATAGAAAAAAATGTTCTTCAAAAAATTTCGTGTGAAAAAAAGTATAGTTTCTTGAAAAAAAAAATTTTCCTCAGAAAAACTGTGCGGGCCCCCCCCCCCCCCGAAAAAAATTTCTATATACGCCCCTGGCTTGTCACATCAGATTTTTTGTGTCGACATATATTTAGTTTCCGCCGATATATTTGAATGCAGATGTAAAATTTATAAGTATGGGAAAATATTTATATTTTGTTACCATAGCAACCATTTCTCCTATCTTTCTTATGAAGTACAAGAGTAAAGTGGTTTTCAGAATATTTCAATGGCAAAATGAGAATATACATTTTAAAGAGCATCTAAAAAATAATTGATTTTTGAATTGTAATAAAGATTTTTTTAATATTAAATAAATTTTACATTAAGTCGAATGACGCCACACCTTGTCTTTCCAACAAAAGTCCAATTGAAATAATATTATGCATATGATAACATGTATTACTATTACTGGAAATGAAAATAACATCGTAATATCGAGAAATAAATTCAATAAAGAAAAATAAACACAGATATAGCAAATCCCCGCGGGCCGCATAATATGACCTGGAAGGCCGTAAACTCCTCATCTCTGCTACACTGTGCGGTAAGAAAAAAAGCCCCGAGATAAATTCCTTCAGATTCTTATGTAAAATGACCTCCTGAATCCAAATATGACCTTCGTTTTTCCCCAGGACGTACCGTTTTCGGGGGGGGGGCCCCCTACTTATTGCCACCCCTTTTCGTTAATTATAGGGCCATGAATCAAATTTGGAGGGATTAAAAGGAATTTTTCAGCCTCAACATTTCTTCAGAAGGTCTAGAGAAGTGAAAAGTTAAAAAACATTAACATTTGGATCCAGGGGGGTTGTGGGGGAGGATTTTGTCGCTTAAAATGCAAAAAAATCATTAAAAATGATCGATTTGTTCACAATTTTTTCACTGGTTTTCTACATATTCCAGCAAACAGACCCACCTCACCCTTCCTCAAAGGACTCTTCTTCCTTCCTGCATAGCCTGTTTTATCCCATCTTCTGCTCTGTGGAAGACCGTACTCCATTCTCATCCTTGTCCATATCTCCCGGTCTGCATTGGATATCCTGGTCTCTATCAGATAGTGCTCTATCCCAATATCTCTTGATAGTAGGAACGTTTTATTCTGCTCCCGTTTTTTTGAATTTCTTGTTCCACCATCTTTAGGCACATCCCATCCAAAACTAGACTATTATAAGGAATTTTTCAATGCGGTTTTTTTTTTAATGAATTAAATTCATAAGAGATTATTGGGACATCGAGCTATAATTCTTTTAATGACTTATTAAAAAATTATCGTAATTAATTTTTTTGTTATCAAGCAAATACAAAAAAACAATCTGTCCCAATAATCTTTAATTTTCTTTTAAATTTAAAAATGAATTTAATGTTATTATAAATCACATATTAATTAAGAAATTTTTAAAATAAGATTAGATGATTTATTTAAAATCCAACTGTCAAATTAGTTCAGCATTCTTGCAATAGATGGCTGCTAGTCTAACAGCTGATCCCATAAAAACGTATATCTGGCCTATATTTATATATTTTTATGCTTTTATAAAAGATACATAATATATAATAACATTTATAAAGTATTTATTGTTAAAAGATCAATGAAAATCAACCAAATGCATTAAATATTATTAGCTACCATCCTGACATCTCTTGGTAAATTTTTGAATTACTTGATTTTTTGGGCATTCTTTTTATGACACACTACGCCATCTTATCAAGAAAATCATGCGTAACACCTTCAATCCCGAGCCCCCCCCCCAAAAAAAAAATGTAATAAATTTGTATGTTTTTTTTTTTTTTTTTAAACATTCACACTTTTTTCTCATTCACACTCACACTCACACACACATTCACACAGTCTTTTCGGCAACTCTGGCCATTTAAGACTTTGACGATAACCGTTGTAATTAATATATCAATTTGGGGTTCAGGCATTTCTATTTAAGCCATCTGGTATCCAAATGGCTTAAATAAAATCATCGGACTGCCTGGGTCCGAACCCGCGACGTTTGGTATAGGAGGTAGGCACGCTACCAAATTTGTATGTATATATATATATAAAGACGGCAACCGGCATCTTTGAAACAATTTTTGTAAAAGGGTGCAAATCCGTTTAAACTATAATAAATAAATAATTATCTGATGTCATATGCTCATCAGTAAACACGGCCAAGTCTCAAATGTATATCATTTAAATTTTTTTGCATTTCTGAGATCGTTATGTCTTGAAATAAAAAGAAATTGGTGGGTTCAATTTTTTACCTTCATCATACTTTCCCCTCATATTATATTAGATATAATATATTGGCGGAAAATTAAAAAAAAAATATATATTTTGATTTATGCGAGAATGCAAATCACGCCTTGTTTGTTCCAATCGAATCGTCCTTCCTATTCTGATCTCTCCTTAAAAAGACTGTATTTCAACCTCTGTCTTTTTTTAAAGGATATTGAAAAATGACAGCGAGGGAACGTTAAAAAAACATTAACGATACAGTGAGGAGATTGAAGAAAAAATAAGCTTCTGGGTTTATATATAATAATAAAATATCGGAAAAGTTCTTTTTTTTTTTTCTTTTGAATTTGATTAAAGATTAAAAAAAAAAAAAAAAAATACGTCGGATGGACGGACATTGGTTGAATCGAAAACCAATAGGGGTTGGTATTCACTCTTTATTTAATTAAAAAAAAAAAAAAATCCTTCTGTATGTCTGTCTGCCCATCACGCATTGCATCCATCCTGGATTGATAGGCCTATCATTAAAGGGAAAATTTAGAACGTGCCAAAGTTACACACCGCCCGGCTCCCAATCTTGTATTCTTTGATATTGGGTTGGAATTCTTTTATTTAGGGTGGAAGATGGGAATTGGGAAACAAAACAAAGAAATTTAAAGATTTTAATTTTTAGATTAAGAGGGCGTTGTGTGTCATAAAAAGTATGCCCAAAAAATCAAGTAATTCAAAAATTTGCCAAGAGATGTCAGAATGGTAGCTAATAATATTTAATGCATTTGGTTGATTTTCATTGATCTTTTAACAATAAATACTTTATAAATGTTATTATATATTATGTATCTTTTATAAAAGCATAAAAATATATAAATATAGACCAGATATAGGCTAATAGGGGATCAGCTGTTAGACTAGCCTGCCATCTATTGCAAGAATGCTGAACTAATTTGACAGTTGATTTTAAAATAAATCATCTAAGCTTATTTTAAAAATTTCTTAATTAATATGTGATTAATAATAACAATAAATTCATTTTTAAATTTAAAAAAAAATTACAGATTATTGGAACAGATTGTTTTTTTGTATTTGCTTGATAACAAAAAAATTAATTACGATAATTTTTTAATAAGTCATAAAAAAAATTATAGCTCAATGTGCCAATAATTTCTTATGAATCTAAACCGAAGGTAAGAGAAAGTTGTGTGCTGTGTGCCAGTCACACCAGATTTTTTTGGTTTTAATCTTGTTACATTTCATACAGTACAGTGAAATAAATGACAAAATAATTATTCTAAATAATCCTTCACACATGGAACAATAAAAAAAGTTTATCCCAGTTAATTATTTTTTAGACTTTATTGGTCACATATAATCAAATTTAATTTTTGACGGGACGTGAAGTAAACCGGCCGGGACACCGGGACGTCTAGCAAGCATACCTATAGGCAGGGATGGGCGTTAATCAGTTACATGTATTTGAAATACAAGATATCAAATACAATATTAATTGGTATCTTGTAACTCGTTACAGAATTGGCAAAGTAATTGCTATCTTGTATTTCGTTACATTTTTAGTAATTGGTATCTGAAATTCGAGATACCAAATACTTTTTTTTAATTTGCCGCCGTATAAAAAGTCTTGCAGAGGGAGCTGAAATCTTTTTAATTTATTTAATATTACTGTATGTAATCGTCTTGTGGGTTCTCTGCTCCGAATCTTAGTAAAAACCAGTAAAGAGAAGTCAATCAATCCGCCAAATTTTCTACACAGAAACCGCTGGGACACCGGGACGTCTGGCAAGCATACCTATAGGGAATGTCGACGAAACTCACACATATCGAATTATGTAGCCACTCGTGAAATATGTAAAAAAAAAAAAAAAAAAATCTGGTGTGACTGGCGCACAGCACACAACTTTCTCTTACCTTCGGTAATCGAAAGTTGTGTACTGTGCTTGTCTCACCAGATTTTTGTGTCGACATGTATTTAGTTGCCGACAGTACGGTACATTCGATTTTCAAGATGTAAAAAATATATAAGTATGGAAAAAATATTTATATTTTGTTACCATAGCAACCATAGGAGAAATTCCTATCTTTCCTATGAAGAACAAGAGTAAAGTGGTCTTCAGAAGATTTCAATCACAAAATGAGAATATACATTTTATAGAGAATCTAAAAAATAATTGATTTTTGAATTTTAAAAAAATCGTTGGAGCAAATTTTGAGAAAATCGAAAAAAACTGAAAAAGTGCATCAGTAAAGTACTAGTACTTTTTGGCTGATTTTGTTCAAAAGCTTCGTGTCACGTCCCATGGGGGTGCCTAACTTAAATATAAAATTTCAACTTCCTAGCTCTTTTCGTTCTTGAGATATTTTGTTCACAGACACACACAGACAGACAGACACACAGACAGACACAAACACACACACAGACAGACACACAGACAGACAGACCATGTCGCGAAAACCACTTTTTTGGATTCAGGGGACCTCAAAACGTGAAGATCCATCAAAATCTCGACATCGAATTTTTGACATGAAACCAATACTTTCTCTCTCTATATATTAACATATATATAGAGGTACGAGAAAGTAAAAACTTACATTTGATCAATTAACTTCCGTAGAATACGTTAAAAATAAAATCAACATTTTTTGACGAAGGCTTTTAAAAATATTGTAATAAGAAAAACAAAAAATTCACGAAAATGTCAGTCTATCATATTTATAAATAAGTATTATAATTAGAGACCGAATTTTAAGCAAAATGCATATTGCTGCAATTTTATAAGCAACCATTAGATATTTAATTTCTACACGAATTACGAAAAACTAAGTGTATTGAGATGGCATTTTTTATGCTTTTTTCCCTTTAGTGCTTATTTGAACTTATTTTACTAATATTTATAATTTTTTTTTTTTTTTTGTTTTATTAAAAAACACACTTTTTTCTCATTCACACACGCATACACAAGTGGAGTATATAAGGGGAGGGGGCCGAGACCCCCCCCCCCCCCGAAATGTTTGATCGGCCCCGCAGTGCGAAAAAATATAGCCCTGTAAAAAAAATTTTTTCCACAGGGTGAAAAAACTTTGGTTCCGCAAAAACAAAAGTGGGACTGGTAATCACATCCTTTACCCCCCCCCCCCCTTTGTATCAGCCATTGGTATGAGTAGAAGTTGCATATGAGATGCGTTTTTTTCAACTTTTATGCTTATTTAACAACTTTTTATTCAAGATTTTTATGCCTTTTTAAGCACTTTTTTTATGCTTTTTTGTCCGGTCAGTAATTATAATTATTATTATTTATTATAGTAATTAAATACAATTCGATAGAGAATAAACAAATAATACAAAAATTTTTACAAATAATTTAAATAACAAAGGAGCGTAGCTTCATCGCGTCATCCAGAAAACTGTACACGTTCTTGATATCTCTCGCCCCCCCCCCAATACCCCCCCATATCCTGCATTCCGCCGGCAAGTGAGGTTCCAGAGAGGCACTGTCTTCTTAGATGTTCATAGGCTGGACAATTCAGGAATATATGAGACAACGTTTCGTCCTCCTGCATGTTGCATAGCGGGCAATCCCGCTTCTGGTCCTACTGAGTATGTGAATTTGTTCAAGGTTAATTTGATCGCATATTTCCCCGCCATTCTCAGTTGGGCCCACAATCTCAAGAAGGGTAATCCTGGGGGCCGATATCACCCCTGTGGAAGGAGGCATACACTTTTATAGTAAGAGCTGAACACAGACCTATTGACAAATTCGAAATCTCCCTCCCACCAGCTTCCTGCCAAACTCCTCCAATGGTCTACCTCTTAGACATTTAAAAATAAGTAAGTCTCGTGACTCAGACCAGTGTGGCAACGTTGCATAAAATAAAACGCGTTTCACTCTTTCATTTTTTTTTTTTTTTTTAAATTGACGATGAGCTTTTGGAAAATGATGGGTTTAGGTTTACGGAATGGCTTATGAGTCATGTTTGAACATAACCTCAAAATAATAACAATTTTGTCTCGCAGGCGGGCCCAAGCCAGATGAGGGGGGATCCAGAGGTCTACTCTTAGATATTTAAAATAAGTAAGTCACTTAGTGACTGTTGCACACTGGTCCTGAGTCAATTGACTCAGACCAGTGTGGCAACATCCATAAAATAAAACGCGTTTCACTCTTTCACTATATTTTTTTTTTTTTTTGACGATGAGCTTTTGAAAAATGATGGGTTTTTAAGTGCGGAATGGCTTATGAACATAACCTCAAAATAATAACAAATTTTGTCTCTGCAGGCGAACCCAAGTCAGATGAGGGGGATCTAGCCCGCCGAATGAGGCTGCGCAGCTTGTTACATAATAATTTTAAAAGAAATATGTTTTAATACCAAATAAACTTTTCTTTTTTTTTTTTTAATGAAAATTTAAAATTCTCTCTTCTTAAGCATTCTCTTGATCTAAGGGTCAGTAGTTCCTTTTGCGATAAAATTAAATTTTACTTTGTGTGTGTGTGTGTGGTGGGTGTGTGTGTGTGTGTGTGTGTGTGTGTGTGTGTGTGTGTGTGTGTGTGTGTGTGTGTGTGTGTGGATTGTGAGTAAGAGAGGTGAAAAAAAAAAAAAAAATAAAATAAAGAGCTTACATCATATTTACTAAATATGATCAAAGAATATAAAAATAAAGCGCCTGTGTTTAAAGTTAAGAATTTATTCCTCTGAATAAATTAATTCCAATCTTTTTTTTTTTTTTTTTTTTTTTTAAGAGAGATAAAAAAGAGCGTAGCTTGCTCTCTCTCTCTCTCTCTCTCTCTCTCTTTATTTTTATTATTATTATGGGAAAAAAAAGAACAAACACAAAAACACCTGAGACACAAAATATTTAATAATCATAAAAAAAAAACAGGAGGAGTTTAAACGGGAATTTATTTATTTATTTTAAAAAATTTTAATCTTATTTTATGAGAGGATAAAAATGATGCATTGAATATATTTATTATTTATAATTCTGCTTATGCAGAGGTTTGCGTGCAGGGACGTAGGGCCCTTACAACACATACAAAAAATATTTTTAAAATACAGTATATCCCTGAACCCCGAGGGCCCCGGGCCCTCTCAAAGACAAATTTTCATTAATTTTTTTTTTTTTTTTTATCTAAATTTTTCTGGAGGCCTGAGGAGATACAGTTTTTTTAGCCCGGCCCGTGGGACCCTCAAGATCCAGGGCCACCCCGCATCGCGGGGTTTGGGGGGGGTGTACGTTACGCCACTGTGCTACGGCTACATAATTATCACGGGCGCATTATCAAGCCTTTGGCGGCCCCTCGATACCGAAAATCAATTAAATATTAACAAAAATTATTATCAAAATAGTTTTTTTTTTTTTTTTTTTTTTTAAGCATTCTACACTTTTTTCTCATTCGCACTCACACACACATTCACACAGTCTTTTCTGCAACTTAGGCCATTTAAGGCGCCGTTCACACTGGGGGGATATTATCGCTAGCGATTGTTGCTAACGATATGTCGGAGCGACATATCGCAAGGGGGGTTCACACTAGCGCGACAGTCGTATGCGATAAATAGGTGGTGAGAGGCTTGTTCTCTTGTTTTCAGTCATTGATCAAGGGCAATGTGATTGTAATAATAATACCAAAAATGTAAAAAAAAAAGTTTCTGATTAAAAGGAATAAAATGAAAAATAAAGATTAAAAATATTATAGGGCTATTTCTTTAATTTGAAGGAGGTATATAGCTGAGTGTTGATAATCAAATAGGTAGAAAGAATGAACAAAGCAGCTAGTTTATATTTCAAATTATTAATAAATCAGGCCGACGTTTCGGTCACATATGGGACCATCTTCAGCTAATGTCTGAAAATATATATAATCCTCGACAAGTTATATTGGGCATACACAATTGCACGTAGCTCAATCATGATAATGCCTCAAATTCTACTATTATTATTATTATTATTATTATTAGTGAAGTCATTCAATCTCTGTCCATGGTATGATAAGAATAAAATTTGAGGCTTTATCATGATTGAGTTACGTGAAATTGTGTATGCCCAATATAACTTAGCGAGGATTATATATATTTTCAGACATTAACCTGGCCCTGAAGATGGTCCCATATGTGACCGAAACGTCAGCCCAAATTTATTAATAAATTGAAATATAAACTAGCTGCTTTGCTCATTCTTTCTACCTATTTGATTATTTCTTCAATATTTATGGAAAGAAGAATAAATTTATTTATAAAAATATTTATTACACATCAATTTATTTTAAAAAATTTGAATTTTTACTCCCAAAATTAGAATATTGTTTTTAACTTACAATTATTAGCTAAAGTTAGAAGTTTTTTTTAAGTTTAAAATATTTTTTATAATCTGAAAATAAGATTAAGGTAATATCATAAAATATTCAAAATTTAAATGTCAAAAAAATTTTATATAAAGATAAATTAATTACCTTATGAGTATAAGATTTCATTTATTTTTATTTTTTTTTTAAGTTTTTAACTCCTTTTTAAGAAAATTAGCCGAGAATAAAGCTATCTAATATTTATATTTATTTTATTTATGAAATCTCCCTTAGTTGACATGTGTTCTCTCTTGGCTGCCATGTTTTAATTTAATTTTATCGCGGCGATAGTCGCGCCGGGCGATAGCAAGCAGCAGCGATGCCGATATCTCGCGTGTCGCTGGGAGAGATATCGCGCATGTGTGAACACTTTTATCGCCCCCATTCAGATTTCATTGAATCAGCTGGTGCGGGTCGCTCGCGACTATCGCTAGCAACAATCGCTAACGATAATATCGCCCCAGTGTGAACGGCCCCTAAGACTTTTACGATATCCGTTATAGATTATATATAGAGTAAGGTGGGGCAAAAGTCCGCACGGGGCAAAAGTCCGAATCCTCATTTTAAAATCCCCGCTAGACTTGGCGTTGTTCTAAACAACTTTGTTAGGTTGCTAACAACAAGAACAGATGATGATTCGAAATTCAATAACGTGTTTGAAGCCGATTGTTAACAATGAGCAAATTTATGTTTTTGTCACCTTCCATCTAATATTTATGGAAATTCTCATGGTTGCAACATGTATCAGCATGCACTTTTCTAACTGTCTAATGTCTTTGATTGCCAGCTGATAACCCTAAATAAATATTTTAAAACCTTTTTTTTCTCTACAGTTAACAATAAACATTTTTTGTAACACTTCGATGAAAATAGCTAAATGGGGCAAAAGTCAGCGGCCTCGACGGGGCAAAAGGCCCAATGGATCTCCAATGGAACAAATGTCACCCAATGGTATTCGAGTTTCTAATACCCCTACCTAGTATTTTCTGGGTTTCTAATACCCCTACCAAGTATTTTATCGGATTAATGAGCCTAGGGAAACGACCACGACCCGAAATGTTTATGCAGATTATGAACTTCAATCTTACTGGGGACTAATTGTTATTAGGCCTATTGTGTATTTCTAATAAATAAAATAAATACATAAAACATACCTATACCTAATGTATTTCTTATTAAGTCTTTTTTATACCCTGGTTCGAGAGGTTGTTCGCTGCAGGGGCAATTGTTTGCACCTAAGGACTTTTGCCCCGCTAGTGCGGACTTTTACCCCCTCGGTGGGGCAAAAGTCCGCAAATGAAAATTTTTGTTTAAATACCTCTCCTACTCTTATGCTACCGAATTGGAAACCAAAAAAATTATGTAAGATAGCCAATTAACCAGGCTTTCAGGGGATGTTCCTATTTTTATTGTATCTTTCATAGGAAGGTCAAAAAAAATTCCCAAAGAAAAACTGCGGACTTTTGCCCCACCTTACTCTACATATTAGGGATCCAGGCATTCTTATTTAAACCATTTGGTATCCAAATGGCCTAAATAAAATCATCGGACTGCCTGGGGTCCGAACCCGCGACGTTCGGTATAGAAGGTAGGCACGCTACCAACTACTCCAAACCCCGTGGGCAAAATTTATATGTGAAAATATTTATATTTTGTTACCATGGCAACCATTTCTCCTATCTTTTCTATGGAGTACAAGAGTAAAAATGGTCTTCAGAAGATTTCAAGGGCAAAATGAATATAGACATTTTAAAGAGCATCTGAAAAATAATTGATTTACGATTTTTAAACAAAATCTTTGGAGGGTATTTTGAATAAATCGAAAAAAAAACTGAAAAAGTACATCAGTAAAGTACTAGTACTTTTTGGCCGATTTTGTTCAAAAGGTTATTGTGCCTCAGGGAGGTGCCTAACTTAAATATAAAATTTCAACCTCCTAGCTCAATTCCCTTATGGTCAAAAATGTCCACACACACACACAAGTCAGATCATGTCGCGCGAAAACCACTTTTTTTCCATTCAGGGGACCTCAAAAAGTGAAGATCCATCAAAATCTCGACATCGAATTTTTGACATGCATCCAATACTTTCTCTCTCTATATATTAACATATACATATAGGTAAGAGAAAGTTTTCCCTTATATAATACCGATATATTGCAATGGAGTAAAAACGGCCTATAGGTCGGCAATAGAAAGAAAAACGTCGACAAATTCTAAAACATGAATTATTAACACCCGGAAGCAGGATTATGGATAGATAGATAGAAAGAGAAGAGGTCTCTTTTATTTAATGGAATTATTCCATCTGAGAGTCAATTGTAAATAGAAATTTCAAGCTCTATTAAGTAATCGAATTCCTGGAAAGACACGATTGACGTCATTATCCTAATTGGAATGAAGATAGAAATACAAATACAAAAACGTGACGGAATTATTTATCCTTTCAATTAAACTCTCTCTGCACATTATTGATCGTTTCGATCTAGACTTATATACAATGCAAACACCTGCGACTATTTCTTTTTAGGGAATCAATAAAGTCAATTTGAAATTGGAAAAAACACGGCAAGAGTTTTTTCGTAAGACGCATTAAAATCTAATTATGTTCAATTTAATTATAAGCCATCCTCGGCCAAAAAATAAATACTTTTGCGTATTATCCGTTTATTTGTAAATATTTCGATGCCAGTGATATGGAATCATCTTCAGTACAATCAACAGATGTTTTGATTCCATCAATGCATTATATGATTATTCATGGAATGTTCAGCTATTTTTACTTTCTCTTACCTATGTATATATGCATCATATATATATATATAGAGAGAAAGTATTGGGATTCATGTCAAAAATTCGATGTCGAGATTTTGATGGATCTTCACGTTTTGAGGTCCCCTGAATCCAAAAAGTGGTTTCCGGCGACATGGTCTGTCTGTGTGTGTGTGTGTGGGTGGGTGTGTGTGTTCAATTTTAAGCATGAAGGAATTAAGCTACGAGGTTGAAATTCTATATTTAACTTAAACACCCCCGGGACCGGAAAAAATATAAAGCTTTTTAATCAAAATCGGCCAAAGAGTACTAGTACTTTACTGATGTACTTTTTCAGTTTTTTTCGATTTTCTCAAAAAATTTGCTCCAACGATTTTTTTTTAAATTCAAAAATCAATTATTTTTTAGATGCTCTTTAAAATGTATATTCTCATTTTGCGATTGAAATCTTCTGAAGACCACTTTACTCTTGTATTTCATAGGGAAGATAGGAGAAATGGTTGCCATGGTAACAAAATATAAACATTTTGCCATACTTATGAATTTTACATCTGAATTCAAATGTTCCGTACTGTCGGGAACTAAATATATGTCGACACAAAAAATCTGAGTGTGACAAGCACAGTACACAACTTTCGATTACCGAAGGTAAGAGAAAGTTGTGTGCTGTAATCCACTCACACCAGATTTTCTCAAAAAGGTTCGCCAACCCTGGTCTAGGGATTACAGGAAAATTATTTTCGTTCCGAAATGTCTACAACTTTTTGAGTTATTAGGCCGGTATCCCAATAGGACACCACGGTGGCGCAACCAGTGACGACACCACCCAAAACACGCAAGCATGGGAGCATATCTCACTTGGTGTCGAAAGGACACCACGGTGGCGCAACCAGTGCCGACACCGTGGTTACCGCAGCAACCAAACCGAGCAACCAATCAGACAACCAAGAGAATGTGCGACGAAGGATGCTGGAGAAAAAGAGGCAATTTTCGTGCTGTCCTAGTGGGATACCGACCTTAAAGATATTGTAATTTATTAAACATTTAATATGAAATAACTTTAACTGTTCTAAGTAAGATTTAAGATATGGCGACAAGTTGTTTAAATACGGAAAGGTGATGCTTGTTTCTTGGCAGTGAAAAAAATAACTTTTAGAGTGTATATTTCGAAGGCATTTATTAGCACTTCTTCATCAAAGGCTGTACAAAATTACAAAAAAGGATAAAATAATTAGAGTGATTGAAATTAAAAATTTTAAAATAATATTATTATCATACCTCACTCTAATGCCACATACAAGTTATAATTTCGGAGCGAAACGTTAGATTGGCAGGTCTATGCATTACAACCAGCTGTCTCGAGCAATAAGGCGTCAATGACAAATAATTATTTTAATTATATCAAATAGGTGGCTCAAATCAAAACAACCCGAGGTCAATGAATCGGGATTTTAATAGATTAATGTTATTAATTTATAAGAGAAATGCCAACGATCTGATTGAAAAAGAAAATTATTTATTAAATTTAATTTTAATAAAATGTTTTACTAGTGTTGTAATGCATAGACCTGCCATTCTAACGTTTCGCTCCGCAATTCTAACTTGTATGTGGCATTAGAGTGAGGTATGATACTAATATTATTTTAAAATTTTTAATTTCAATCACTCTAATTATTTTATCCTTTTTTTGTAATTTTGTATCTATAAAGTCTAATAAATGCCTTCGAAATATACACTCTAAAAGTTATTTTTTCACTCCAACAAAACATGCATCGCCATTCCGTAATTTTCTAACTCAAATTTAACACAAATCGATTCATTTTTAAAAAAATTTTTATTTATTTTTTTTTTTTAAAAAAATTTTAAATATAAAAAAACATCATTTTTTTCTAAAGACACATTTGTATTTATTTTAATTTAAATTGTATTAAATTGTTTAAAATGACTTGTATTTGTGTTAAATTTACTTAGAAATGTATAAGATATGTTTTTTCAATTAGAGTATCATTATATAGCAGTTAGAACAGGAAACAAAATGTTTTTTGCTACTATTTTTAACGCACAGTGCATATCCCTGGATAACAACTTGGATTGAAAAAGTAGAAAGAATTTCATTTCGTTCGTTCATATTCAGTACTCGTAAATGGAAACTCCATCCATTGGATCATTTGGCGTTCTATAGGGGATTGTTTTCACTCTTACTTTTTCACATTTAGCTCCCTCTCTCTCTTTTTCTTTTTTTTTTATTGTCTATTTTGGTCTTGATTTATTGTTCTGATTTTCCTTACAACCCCATTTGTTTTTTTTCTCTCCCTCTCTCTTTTGCTCTCTTTAGAATTGAATAAAAAAAAAATAAATAAATAAAATAAAAGAATTCTGTATAATTTGAGAGTTAAGAAAAAAAAAATACAAATTTCAATTCAGATTTGTTTCTTCATTTGTCAAAATGTACAATCTGACAGAATAAATGTATTGCTTCCATCTAGGGCTGGACGGTAAACCGGTTTACCGGTAAATAGCGGTAAAAATTTTTTACCGAAAACGCGGTAACGAACCTCTAATTCGGTAAAAACCGTTTTTTTTTCGAAAGTCGGTAAAAACCTATTTTTTCGCATGGTAAAAAATTTTGGTTCCGCGAGAAAAAATGTTCCGCGGCGGCAAACTTTGGTTAGGGAAAAATTTTGGTTCCGCGAAAAAAATGTTCCGCGGCGGCAAATTGGGCGGCAAAAAATTGGCGTCTCTAAAAAAAGGTAAAATATTTTTTCGGACTGGAAAAAATTTTGGTTCCGCGAAAAAAATTTTCCGCGGCGGCAAATTTCTGTTCCGCGGGCGCAAAAAATTGGCCAAACTTTGTTCCGCGGGCGTAAAAATTTTTACCGACTTTCGAGAAAAACCGGTTTTTACCGACTTTCGAGAAAAACCGGTTTTTTTTCATTATCGAGGTCGGTAATGAAAATCCATTACCGTCCAGCCCTACTTCCATCTCAGTTGTCAAACTTTTTGGTTAAAAATCTGGTGGAAGTGGTTGCACAGCTCTCAACTTTATCTTATCTTCAGTAATCGAAAGTTGTGTTCTGTGCTTGTCACACCAGAATTTTTTGTGTCTGCATATACTTAGCTTCCGCCGATATATTAGAATTCAAGATGTCAAATTTATAAACAGAAAAATATTTATATTTTGTTACCATGTCAACCATTTATCCAAACTTTCCTATGAAGTACAAGAGTACGCAAGTGATTATGAATGTTTTTACTTAGAAATTAGTATGCTTGAATGTGTTATTTATTTATTTTTTGCCACCCACTAAATATTTGTATTGTTTTGTTATTTTGCAGTCAACGGATTTCGTTGTCGTTGTCGTCGTCGTCGTCATCTCCTCTCTCTTTCTCTCAAAGTCGTTTCTCTTCACCCACGCAGTTCAGTCCTCGCCTCGGGTGAGCTTAACTTATATTCATTTACTTTCCTTTGTTTGTTTTTATTTTCTTTGACAACAAAAAAAAAAAAAATTCAGAGAAGTATAATTAAATGCTCGTATTTAGATACAAAAATTCTCTTGTTTATTTGTATTCTTTTTATTTATATAAAATCAAATTTTGTTTACTCTTCGTCATAAGACAAAATGTAAACTGATCCATTATTTGAGAGATAAAATGCTGGTTGCAGAAGATGTGATTTCGTGTGTGGAAAGAACAGGAGTATATTGGCAGCTAAGGTGACAAAAGGTTATATGTTGTCGACGTTTCGAGTCCCCAATTGCTCATAATCATCAATAACTGTGCGTCAAAAATTTTTGTTTCTTCTTCAGAAGACCTATTCTAATCTATCTTAATGATACTGTAATTGGTAGATAAGTGATTTTACGAGGTGTATCCTGGTGGATTAAGAAGAGTGGACATGCTTTCTGTGTGTCCTGTGATTTGTCGAAGGTTTTGGTGGTATTTTTTTTTGCCTTTTTTTGGACTTTTTTTACAAACATGGGATGAAGAAAGATCTGATCTCTCCCAGGAAGGTGAGGGATTTCTTGCTTACCCTCCAGGTTAGGCATTTTGGAATGACCAAGGATACTAAAATCTTGATCAGTGTGAATCTATCTCCAACGCGTTCATCATCTGCATCACGGAAACATGGTGTCTGTGGGATGTGTCTGACCCCCGTCATTTCTGGATGAATATTCGGTGTTCTTGATCAGTGTGAATCTATCTCCAACGCTGATGATGGACGCCATCATCTGCATCACGGAAACATGGTGTCTGTGGGATGTGTCTGACCCCCGTCATTTCTGAATGAATATTCGGTGTTCTTGATCAGTGTGAATCTATTTCCAACGCTGATGATGGACGCCATCATCTGCATCACGGAAACATGGTGTCTGTTGGACGTGTCTGATCCTCCGTCATTTTTGGATGATTATTCGGTGTTCTCTTCCAAAGCAATAAGAGAGAAGAGCAAACTCTGACTTCAAATCAGAATTAATTGAGAAAAACAAAGTTTGGATACTGGTGAATGTCACCCATAGCTCGGGCGTGAGGGCAGTGGTGGGCGTCATGTACTTCAAACCAAGCTTGGACATGGAATTTGTCTTGGAAGAAATTCTGAGATTCGTTACGCCTCTGAGAAAAAATCATCTTGTTCTGCTTGGGGGGATTGGAATTGTAGGATAGGATCACTTAATCAGACATGATGATTAACGGTTCCAAGATGATTCAGAAGGAGGATACAGGCACATCAGCTCAGTGGGACAGTCGGTTCTTGATCTGGTGTGGGCTAAGTTATTTGATATGAAATATCTTGAACATTTCTAAGTTAATTTAACACAATTGCATATCATTTTAATAAATAATTACAATTTGAAAAAAGGACAAAAATGTCAGATTTTCAATTCGTGGGACAAATCAACTTAATCTCGATATGTTTTGTTGGATAATCAATGAAGTACGTTGGCTGCTGATTTACATACAATTAGAATACATAGGAAATGTATTGTGCCCTTTTAACACCTCCGGGACAGATACAATTTAAAAGACTGATGATGGACAAATAAAGTTTTCCCGAAACGTCTCGTTCTTCTTCTCTCCTCGCCATGTCCCGCGATGCGGGGTCGGCAGACTTCACTCTTTCCCTCCAACCCTATCATACGGTTTTACGACCGGAAGAAATAGGACAGGCCGGCCCGTCGCACGGTCTGACGCCTGTTGAAAAGAAAAAGGAAGAGAACTGAAGGACTGCCTGTCCCAACTCGGGTAGCTCGTGGTCGCCATCCACGTACCCACAAGATGTGGGCCCCTGAGCAATTCCAGAAACGTCTCGTTAATTGTAATAAAATCGGAGGCTTTAATTTTTGGCTGCTCCTGCTCCTTTTCTTGTATGTTTTGTTGGATTTTAATTAAAAAATTTGTTTTTATAAGAATTTCTAATAAAATAAGACAGAGATTAGAGAAAGATTATTTTAAAATTTTAGAAATTTTTCGTTAATAAAAATAAAATTTCGACATTTTTGTCTTTGTTTTATTTAAATTGTAATTATTTATTAAAATGATATGCATTTGTGTTAAATTTACTTAGAAATGTTCAAAATATTTCATATTAAATGTTTAATAAATTACAGTATCATTAAGGGGGGTTCAGGAGCGACGTCTAAACGTACTTTAAAATAAAACTAGACTATTATAAGGAATTTTTCAATGCGGTTTTTTTTTAATGAATTAAATTCATAAGAGAATATTGGGACATCGAGCTATAATTTTTATAATGACTTATTAAAAAATTATCGTAATTAATTTTTTTGTTATCAAGCAAATACAAAAAAACAATCTGTCCCAATAATCTTTAATTTTTTTAAAATTTAAAAATGAATTTATTGTTATTATTAATCACATATTAATTAAGAAATTTTTAAAATAAGCTTAGATGATTTATTTAAAAAAATCAAATGTCAAATTAGTTCAGTATTCTTGCAATAGATGGCAGGCTAGTCTGACAGCCGATATAGTATTAGCCTATATCTGGCCTATATTTATATATTTTTATGCTTTTATAAAAGATACATAATATATAATAACATTTATAAAGTATTTATTGTTAAAAGATCAATGAAAATCAACCAAATGCATTAAATATTATTAGATACGATGCTGACATCTCTTGGCAAATTTTTGAATTACTTGATTTTTTGGGCATACTTTTTATGACACACAATGCCCTCTTAGCGGGAAAAACATGTGTAACACCTTCGCTCCTATTCCGCCTTAAGAAGAAACAAAATGCCCCACAATTTTTGACGGACCTCTTTAGGATGTCGCAACCCACCGGTTGAGATCCCACATTATAGAAATATAGATTACAGTGAAGCCGGGATTGTTATAATATCCGAAATCTATAAATCCCCCCCCGATAGAGTCTGAATCCCCTGATACGTCATACATACGTCAAGTTTGTAATCTTGTTTGATAATCATCTAACAATATCCTTTAAGTTGAATTGATCTCTCTCTCGACATCCGTGCTTCCGTTTTATTTCATGTACTAACTATCTGCTTCTATCCTTTAATATGATAATAGCTTTATTCAGAGGCAAACATAATTCCTGTTGAGCTCGAGGAATATATAGTGGAACAACTCTTTTGCAGGATTTAACAATGGATGACATTGACCCATTGACAGGAGACATTAAACGTGACGCTAGTTTTAAAAACTTCCTCAGGATGACCGGTTCTGATTTTGATTATCTTATAAATGAAATTGGCCATAAAATAGGCAAAAATGTTTTAATAACAAGTGTGAACGAGTCGCGGCATGTTATAAAACAAAGTTTTATAATTTTCTTTGATCTTTACCGACACTTGATGGATAACATAAAACGTGTTATATAACAAGAAAATTGTTTTATAACATTGTTATTTATAACATTTTTACTTGAATTTCTCTAACAAGTTATAAAACTTTGTTATGTAACCTGTTTTGTTACATAGTGTGGACCCAGCTTTAGATAGCTAATTATATGTGAAAAAAAATCATTTTTTTAACTCGAAGGTTAAGCGTGATCTTGTTTAATATATCGAGTCGAGAATGTTGCTAGTTGACTAGAAGTGAAGCAACCGGCCTTTAAAAAAAAGACGTTCTGTATTTTTATTTCAAAAATTAAGTCTTTATAACAGTCTATAGTCAAGAAGAGGAAATTTTTTTTAATAAAATTAATAATAAAATTAACATTCCCCCTCTCTCTCTCTTTTTCTAAAGATATTATAAAATCAAAAGTGAAATATTTTAATTAAATTAAGTAAATATTGGAGGAGGAAAACAAAAAATTTTTTGTATAGCTACTACGTAGCTCTATAATCAAGGCAAAGTGATTTGCATACTGTACTTTCACCCCCCCCCCTCCCCTCATCTCTTCTTCTTCTTCTCCTCATAACAAATATTTGTTCTACGAATTAATCTTTATAAAATGGATTTGCAACTTATAATTAATTTTATGAACAAAAAAAAAAAAAAAAAAAAATGGAAATTTAAAAACATCGCTTTTTTAAAGGAGAGTAATTATTTAGGATTAAAATATGTTGAGCCTGGAGCATATGACGTCATCACGAGTGATAGGGCCTATATTTTCAATAAAAGGCATGCTTTTTTTAAACATTTTACTTTCTCTTTCCTCTATGTATGTTAATATATAGAGAGAGAAAGTATTGGATTCATGTCAAAAATTAGATGTCAAGATTTTGATGGATATACACGTTTTGAGGTCCCCTGAATCCAAAAAAGTGGTTTTCGCGACATGGTCTGTCTGAGTGTGTGTGTGTGTGTGTGTGTGTGTGTGTCTGTGTGTCTGTGAACAAAATATCTCAAGAACGAAAAGAGCTAGGAAGTTGAAATTTTATATTTAAGTTAGGCACCCCCATGGGACGTCACACGAAGCTTTTGAACAAAATCGACCAAAAAGTACTAGCACTTTACTGATTCACTTTTTCAGTTTTTTTTTCTCAAAATTTGCTCCAACGATTTTTTTTAAAATTCAAAAATCAATTATTTTTTAGATTCTCTATAAAATGTATATTCTCATTTTGTGATTGAAATCTTCTGAAGACCACTTTACTCTTGTACTCCCTAGAAAAGATAGGAGAAATGGTTGCCATGGTATCAAAATATAAATATTTTCCCATACTTATAAATTTTACATCTTGAATTCAATTGTGCCCTCGGGGCATGGTGTAGAGGTTAGCGTGCTAACCTCATATACCGAACGTCGCGGGTTCGGACCCCAGGCAGTCCGATGATTTTATATAAGGCATTTGGATACCAAATGGCTTATATAAGAATGCCTGGACCCCAATATGTATAATTATAAATAACGGATATCGTTTAAAGTCTTAAATGGCCTAAGTTGCCGAAAAGACTGTGTGAATGCGTGTGTGATTGTGAGTGTGAATGAGAAAAAAGTGTGAATGTTTTAAAAAGAAAGAATTCAATTGTACCCTACTGTCGGAAAATAAATACATGTCGACACAAAAAATCTGGTGTGACAAGCACAGTACACAACTTTCGATTACCGAAGGTAAGAGAAAGTTGTGTGCTGTGCGCCAGTCACACCAGATTTTTTTAATTATAAACATTGATATAAGAGAAAGAATTAGGATTTTTTTTTTATATGGGGATGGCGAGAGGAAAGGGGAGACCAGTCCCGTCAGGGACTGATTTTTGGGGAGTAGAGAGGTGAAGGGCCTCTCACTCCCAACATAGGAAACCGGGTTAATGGCTCTCGAGCTAGATACCGGTACTTGGGTTTGGTGCGTGCCCCCGTGCACGATGCACCAGGGGTAAATAACCGGGGAATGATTTTTTTTTGTAGGCTATTGAGGGTTTTTATGCCGTAATTTTTTTTATATTCTGTGTAGCGTGCTTTCTGCAATAGAGATGCATGTTCGGGATATTTTCAAAAATACTTATTTAATGTAAACATACGCTCCAACAGGCACTGGACTGGAATATAGGATCTTACCACAACACCCCCAAGGCAACTCCACGAGGAGAGGGAGTTACTATGAAATCTCGTCCTGTGGAAGGGACAAACTTAAAGTCCCTCTCAGTTGATGCATTCTTCGAAAGGAGTCGGTGCTAAGGGAGACCCTCCTCAACTAGGACATCCTCTATAGCATAGAAGAGGTTGGATAAAAGGAACCAGAAATAAGGATTATTAGTTCACTAGCTAGAAACGAAAGCAAGAGGAGAAGTAGAGATAGGAAATAATGTAACTTCACGGGGTAGCCGGTAGATGGCTACGGCCAGAGGCCGGTTGGGTTTGAGGTGTGTATCTTCGTACACGAAACGGGTAAATAAACGGGGAAGGAATTTCAAATAATAATAAGTTCATACAGCTGAAAATAAACAGCCGTTGTTTATTTATTTATTTTTTTAACGTAAAAAAAAGTGATCTAAAAATCAATAATAATGAGGATATTAATTTCAAAAAAGAAAGCATTCTGATTGAATGTTAAACCCACTGTAGCTTAAATATCACATCTACATCGAGTTTATGCTTGCTTGACTGCTCGGTTCTTATCAGCTCCCGTTTCCATGGCAACTCAAAACCAGAATGGCCACTTAGAGGGGGGGGGGGACACATGGACAGCCCAACATGGGTAGATAATAACAAGCAAACCCTATGACGAAATCATTCCCCTGTCTTCTCTTCTAAAATATGACAAAAAGGAAAATAAAAAAAATAAAGTCGTGTACTGTGCTTGTATACCAGATTTTTGTATATTTATTTTCCAACAGAATTCAAAATGGGAAATTAATTCAATGGGAAAATATTTATATTTTGTTACCATGGGAACAATTTCTCCTAACCTTCCTATTAAGTACAAGGGTGCTTCAAATAATGACAAAACAAATTGAGAGCAAAATGACAATATAGATTTGAAAGAGCATAAAAAAAATAATTGATTTTTGAATTTTATTTAAAATCGTTGGAACGAATTTTGAGAAAATTGAAAAAAAACTGAAAAAGTATATCAGTAAAGTACTAGTAACTCGTTGGTCGATTTTGTTCAAAAGATTCGTGTTACGTTCCAGGGAGCTACCTTAAGTAAATATTAAATTTCAACCTATTAGCTCTTTTCGCTCTTGAGATATTCTGTTCACATACACACAGACAGACCATGTCGCGAAAACCACTTTCTTGGATTCAGGGGACCTCAAAACGTGAAGATCCATCAAAATCTCGACATCTAATTTTTGACATGAATCCAATACTTTCTCTCTATATATATATTACATATATACATAGGTAAGAGAAAGTAAAAAGAGCGCGACTAGTTTTAGTCGGAGAGCTGGCGACAAAAATGGGCAAGAGTTTTCTGAAGGCTAATATTTTCAGAATAGGTTGCATTTTAGTGATGGAAAAATACTCTAGAGCAGCGTTTCCCAACCTTTTTGAAGTCCACGGCACCCCAAAGGTGCGTTGGGAATAATATTACACACTAGCGGCACCCTTCCTATTTTTTCCCTATCAAATCGAAATTTTTATTTTTTTCCACCCTGGGGCAAATTTTTTTTCCTTTGCGTGAAAATCATTTGACCTTTTTTTTGGCAAAGCTTAATTCTTTCCGATCTACGGAAAATTTTGCCGCTTCCATTTTAATCATTTGAACTTTTTTTTTAGCAAAACTTTATTTTTTCGCCTCTTTATTTTATTTATTTTTTTTATCTAAATATCTCGCGGCACCCCTTAGGTATTCTCGCGGCACCCTTGGGTGCCGGGGCACACCGGTTGTTAACCACTGCTCTAGAGTCAGCACTTCCAGTACCGGGGCGTTTAGCGGGAATAAGTGGGTAAAGTTGCACAAATTTTATCCCTCTATATCTCCCGAACCGTTCACTTTAGCGTGATTATGAACTAGACCATTTTTGTTTGTAATTTAATTTCAATTATTTTTGTATAGAAGAATTTTTGCGGAAAACCGGATAGTTTTTGAGATATTTGCGAAAAATCATCTTCCCGCAAATTTACCGGCTTATTCCCGATAAACGCCTCGGTACTGGAAGTGCTGACTCTAGAGAATCTTTCCATCACTAAAATGCAACCTATTCTGAAAATATTAGCCTTCAGAAAACTCTTACCCATTTTTTCAGAAAACTCTTACCCATTTTTGTCGCCAGCTCTCCGACTATGCATATAGGTAAGAGAAAGTAAAAAAAAAAACAATAATTTGAACATTGTGATTTTTAATTAATTTAAATTTTTTATTTAAAATAAATTATGATTTTCTTTCACGGTCATATTTTTGATCCGAGTGAATACTTTGAAATAGAATCTGATAATTTCTTAAAACGTCGTGAAATTTCTCACATGTTTAAAATAAATGCAGATATTTTCTAAAAAGCGGGACATTTTTATAAATCGGCGGGACGCGGGACAACCCCTCAAAAAACGGGGGCGTCTGGTCACCTTGTCTTAATAGAAGAATCGTAAAATATTAAATTCATAAAATTTTTTTGGCACTCTTGCCTTTTATGAACAAGTTAAAAAAAAAATTGATTTTCAACTTTTAACTTATAATTAATTCTCTTCTTGTTTTATTCATTCCAAAAATAAATAATCGTCATTCTACATTTGAAAATTCTATCTTTGATCATCAGTGGCTATCTAATCAAAGTTCAGCCGTTTTAAGCCTTGCTTAACAAGAACGAGTTGCCGCTCTTCTCTCAAGAGTTAAATACAATTAAAAAATAAAAATAAAACTATTAAAAAGTTTATTAAACTGTTTGAAAATAAAAATAAGATTTGTTTTTTTTTTAATTTAGCCAATTTTTTCAGTTCGGGGAATATTATATGTTAATTTTAATTTTATTGCTTTTTTACTGCTTCTAAGAAATGATGACGTAGAGCGGATTGTTAGACTTGCCGGCTGCTTGGCCTAGTGCTGAAAGCAGATGATTTTCTCTTTCACTTGCTCTCACAGTTTTCTTTCTCTTTCTACTCAATGAATAAATGAAAAGAAATTAATGTATCATCCAAGGTCCTTAGAACTAACAAGGTTGGCCGGTTCTCGCTCGGGCGAATTCGTTTTTTTTCGGCTCCTTGAGCTCTGACGCGCGTGGCGGCTCCTTGCTATTAAACCCAATGGGACTATATACAATTCTTCATATTAAATCAAATGTTTTTACTTTCCCTTATCTCTATATATGTTAATATATATATAGATAAAGTAGTGGATTCATGACAAAAATTAGAGGTCGAGATTTTAACGGATATACACGTTTTGAAGTCCACTGAATCTATGGGCTTAACTAGGGGGTGCCGGGCCCCCCCGCCAGCCAAATTCTCTAGTTACGCCCATGGTGGTCTTCAAACAAATTTGAAAGCAAACTGAGAACAGCATCAAAAAAATAATTGATTTTTGAATTTTAAGAGAAAGTAAAAATTAATATGTCAAAATAAATTTGGAAAATCGATTTTTAATCATTTTCAGAACGTTTTGAAACTAAAATTTCATTGTTTTTGCTTGAATATTTTATAGACTACGTTATTCAATCAATATCAAGGCCTAAATATGTTTATTTAATTAAAAAACAATAAATTAGGATAATTAGAAAATGAAAGAGGTAGTTAAAATTTGAACATGTAAAAGGCAATTATTAAACCCCCATTTTATGTGGTCGTAGTTAAATAAAAAAATGTCTATAGCTTTATAATTGATTGAAAAGACCAGTTTTGCATTTTTCCACAAATCCAACGAAAAATAAGAGAGATTGAAAAATTTTTTGAAAAGCGAATCTGCGCGTGAATAAAAGCCTAGACAAGAGTGAAGCGAGGCTCCCTGGCTGCTCTCTGGGCGCAGATCGAATTAGAAAAAACAAATCGATGCTCTCCCATCATTGGAAATAATTGTCAAATTGATTGATTTCATTTTTTTATGCTTTTATAAAATTTTATCCGAAACTTTTTTTTAACTAAAAGAATAAAAGAATGCATATTTATCTATAAAGAATTCAATCCTTTGAGAAAAAATAAAATTTTTCGTGACATGGTCTGTCTGTGGGTGTGTGTTCAATTTTAAGCAAGAAGGAATTGAGCTATGAGGCTGAAATGTTATATTTAAGTTAAACACCCCCCGGTAGGGTGAAAATAAGCTTTTAATCAAAATCGGCCAAAGAGTACTAGTACTTTACTGATGTATTTTTTCAGTTTTTTTTTTTCGATTTTCTCTAAATTTGCTCCAACGATTTTTTTTAAATTCAAAAATTAATTATTTTTAGATGCTCTTTCAAATGTATATTCTCATTTTGCCATTGAAATCTTCTGAAGACCACTTTAATCTTGTACTTCATAGGGAAGATAGGAGAAATGGTTGCCATGGTAACAAAATATAAACATTTTGCCATACTTATAAATTTTACATCTGCATTCAATGTTCCGTACTGACGGAAACTAAATATATGTCGACACAAAAAATCTGGTGTGACAAGCACAGAACACAAATTTCGACTATCGAAAGTAAGAGAAAGTTATGTGCTGTGCGATCAGTCACGCCAGATTTTTTTTTACTTGTGAATACCAATTTAAAGTTTTATTATTGTAATTGAAAACACTATCCTTTAATCAAATTAAATTAATTTTAATCAGATAGATAAAATTAACTAAATTTTGATTAATATATATTAGTTAAATATTTAATGATTTATTTTATAGTTTTTTGACTTACAATTGTTAGTTCAGCAACTAGTGAGCTGATTTTAAAAAAAATTTGGACTTTACGAGTATTTTTAACTTTAAACTGTACTGGGGTGGGTTTCTTTCTTATAATCAGGACCGCAGACAGGGGAAGGGGCAGGGGCTATATCCCCGGGGCCCGGGCCCTTGCGCTCCAACCTTAAAATTCTAATAAAAAATAATTTTCATGGTTAAAATTGCAATAAAAAAAAATCAATTTCTTGAAATTTTTTCCTGAAGGGGCCCCGAGCCCTTTAAGCTCAAATCAAATCAAAAATTTCAAGAAAATGATTTTTTTTAAATTGAAATTTTAAGATTTGAGCTTAAAGGGCACGGGACCCCTTCAGGAAAAAATTTCAAGAAAATGATTTTTTTATTGCAATTTTAACCATGAAAATTATTTTTTATTAGAATTTTAAGGTTGGAGCGCAAAGGGCCCGGGCCCCGGGGATATAGCCCCTCTGCCCCTTCCCCTGTCTGCGGTCCTGATTATAAGAAAGAAATCCATCCTAGTAAAATAAAGTTTATTATTTAATTTATAAGCATCGTTGGTGCAATTTTTTTAAAATCAGCTCACTAGTTGCTGAGCTAACAGTCAAAAAAATACAAAATAAATCATTAAATATTAAAAAAATATAATTTATTCAAAATTTAGTTAATTTTATCTATCTGATTAAAATTAATTTACTTTAACTAAATTTTTAATCAACATTTAGTTGGCGCCCAACTCTGCTTGGGAATTTCAATTTCCATTCTTTGTTACTATATACGCAGACTATTTTGTATCAGAGAAATTTCGATATCAAATTTTTGACACGATCGCTATATATAAGAGAAAATAAAAAGGATTGTTTCCTTTCTCTCTTTTCTTTTCGCCCCACCATATAAAATGGAGTTCTTACTGTCTGTCTGCCTTTTAGCTTCAATACGTGCCAATTGAGAGCTACACGATTCTTCTTTCTAGTTGATAAGATTTCAAAAACCTAAAAAAAAAATCTTTATTTTTTTGTGTTGGTTAATACCGCCCCCCCCCCCACATGAATTGTTTATTATTTATTTATTCCTTAAACCCGAGCGAGTTATTCCTCACATCAAAGTCAGTTAGTCAGTCTTTTTAAGCCGCTCGGAATCTGAAATCGGAACAAAGTTTTGCATTAAATTAACTTTTGTTGTTGTTGTTGTTGTTTCACTTTGTGGGAGAGAGTATGTCAAAAAGAACTTGTTTCAAATTAAATAATATATTTCTTTTTAGTTGCTAAAAGAAAAAAAAAAAGAGCACATTTCTTAATGGATATTATTATGCCCAATAAAACATGGAGTGGATAAATTTGTCAACATAAATAACTAGTCCCTGGGTCAGGGCACATAGTGTATTAGTCAGGTGTTCAGAATTGGCTACCAATCAATTGAAATAAATATCCATTGGGTCAAAAATGGCCTCAGATGCCAAAAAAAAAACGGAAATAAATAAAAAAACTCAACCAATGAAGTACGTGGCTGTTGATTTATGCACAAGGAAGGAAGCAGGTGCAGCCAAAATTAAAGCCTCCGATTTTGTTACAATTAATGAGACGTTTCGAGAAAACTTTATTTCCTCATCATCAGTCTTTCAAATTGTATTTGTCCCGGAGTTGTTAAAAGGGCACAATACATTTATTATGTATTTTCTTTATGGGTGTGTTATTCATTGACTTGTTCAGACAGATACAATTTGAAAGACTGATGATGAGAAAATAAAGTTTTCTCGAAACGTCTCATTAATTGTAACAAAATCGGAGGCTTTAATTTTGGCTGCACCTGCTTTCCTTCCTTGTGCATAAATAAAAAAACTCAATTCATAAATAAATATTTTATTTTTATAGTTTCCATCCAAAAAATTGATTATTTATTTATTAGAGGTTTTCTTTCTGCACCTAATGACATCCCATTTAGTCTGATCTGATTAACCGTTCGGAATCTAAAGGGGTTTAAACTTTCAAATTAGAATTTACCGCAGCGCGTTAAAATGAAATGATAGAAAAAAATCTGGTGTGTCTGGTCCCACAGCACACAACTTTCTCTTACCTTCGGTAATCGAAAGTGTTTCTCTTACCTTCGGTAATCGAAAGTGTTTCTCTTACCTTCGGTAATCGAAAGTTGTGTACTGTGCGCCAGTCACACCAGATTTTATGTGTCAACATGTATTTCGTTTCTGACAGTACGGTACATTCGATTTTCAAGATGCACAATTTATAAGTATGGGAAAATATTTATATTTTGTTACCATGGCAACCATTTCTCTTATTTTCTCTATGAAGCACAAGAGTAGAGTGGTCTTCAGAAGATTTCAATGGCAAAATGAGAATATACATTTTAAAGAGCATCTAAAAAAATAATTGATTTTTGAATTAAAAAAAAAAATCGTTGGAGCGAATTTAGTGAAAATCGAAAAAAACTGAAAAAGTGCATCAGTAAAGTACTAGTACTCTTTGGTCGATTTTGTTCAAAAGCTTCGTGTCACGTCCCGTGGGGGGTGCCTAACTTAAATATAAAATTTCAAACTCTTAGCTCTTTTCGTTCTTGAGATATTTTGTTCACAGACACACACACAGACAGACAGACCATGTCGCGAAAACCACTTTTTTGGATTCAGGGGACCTCAAAACGTGTATATCCATCAAAATCTCGACATCGAATTTTTGACATGAATCCAATACTTTCTCTTTCTATATATTAACATCATTAAAATCATTCTTTCTAACCGTATATTCATCATAATTATACCTCTTAAGACAGAGGAGTTATTCAAGCCGCTAATTTTTTTCTTGCATGCCTCCCTACCCGGCTCCTAGCTAGTCACCTTCGGTGTGCCCTTTGTCCTTAGGGACATGAGGAGTAAGGCATAAACACATTTGCCAACAGATAACAGGATGGTAGGGCTATATTTAATCTTATGTATTTGGTTGATTTTCGTTGATATTTTTCGTGTCGAAATATATTTAGTTTCCGCCGATATATAAGAATGCAAGATGTAAAATTTATATGGGAGAATATTTATATTTTGTTACCATGGCAACCATTTCTCCTATTTTTTCTATGAAGTACAGTGAACGCCACAATTAAGTCCCTACCTGGGAGCTAGAGCCTTAAGTATATTGTATATGGTGAAATAATTTTAAATTTGAAAAAGTAAAAAAAAAATCAGCTATAGGCCTACCAGATTTTACGTTTTACTTTTTCGGTCATTAAAATTATTTCACTATACACCAGGTGGGGACTTAATTGTGGCGCTCACTGTACAAGAGTAATTTGGGCTTCAAACAATTTTGAGAGCAAAATGAGAATATACATTTTAAAGAGCATCTAAAAAATAATTGATTTTTGAATTTTAATCAAAATTGTTTGAGAAAATTGAAAAAAGCTGAAAAAGTACATCAGTAAAGTACTAGTACTCTTTGGCCGATTTTGTTCAAAAGCTTATTTTCACCCTCCAGGGAGATGTCTAACTTAAATATGAAATTTCGGCCTCATAACTCAATTCCTTTATGCTTAAAATTGAACACACACACACACACAGACAGACCATGTTGCGCAAACCACTTTTTTGGATTCAGGGGACCTCAAAACGTGTATATCCATCAAAATATCGACATGATCGCAATACTTTTATCTTTATATATGTATATTAACATATATAGACGTAAGAGAAAGTACAAATGGCGTTGCGGCCTGTGCATTCTAAAAGAGAAAAAAAAATTATTTTTTAAAATCGAGAGAATATTGAAAAGAGAATAATTGGAGCCTGTTAGGCATTAGTGTGTCAAACGCCATCTACCGAGATTTGAGAAAATTAACATTAAAGTTTTTTGTTTTCAATGGATTATATATAATTTTTTTTGTCAATTGTGCAAGTAACATTAAATATAAATTTTTTTTAGGACATATTTCATCAAAAAATATTATTAATTATAGCATTTGAAACAATATTCCGTGCTTAACACAATTTTTAATTTTTTTTGGCGCTTGACACACTAATGCATAACAGGGTCCAATTAATAGCGCTGAAAAATAAATAAATACTAGTCGTTTTATACGATTAATTGTCTCTCCCATCCAAGAGAGAGCATTATTTATTGTCACTTAACAACAAGTGAAATCATTCTCTCTGGGTCTAATGAATCATTTTATTTAGACGATAGATTTGCGATGGAGATATTAACATTTCTTAGAAATGAAATAAAAAAAAGGTTTAATAGTATTTCCAAGAATAGCCGGCCGGCGACAATGCCAGGAGGGGGGTGCAGGCGCCTCTACCTCGCCGCTCGCCGTTTCTTAAGCGCGAATTAATATATACGTTATAAAAAATAAAAACTCTGCATCTTAAATTGCGTACAACTCGCAAACTATGACACCAAATTTTATGGGATTTTTTTTAATAAGCTCAGAAATTCATAGACAATATGCAGTTGAGAATAAAACTTTTAAAAATTTTCATTTTTTTTTTTTTTACTTTCTCTTACCTCTATATATGTTAATATTTATATTGGATTCATTTAAAAATTCGATGTCGAGATTTTGATGGATATACACGTTTTGAGGTCCCCTGAATACAAAAAACTGGTTTTCGAGACATGGTCTGTCTGTGTGTGTGTGTGTCTATGTGAACAAAATATCTCAAGAACGAAAAGAGCTATGAGGTTCAAATTTTATATTTAAGTTAGACACCCCCTGGGACGTGACACGAAGCTTTTGAACAAAATCGACCAAAGAGTACTAATACTTTACTGATCTACTTTTTCAGTTTTTTTCAATTTTCTCAAAATTCGTTGGAACAATTTTGATTAAAATTCAAAAATCAATTATTTTTTAGATGCTCTTTAAAAGGTATATTCTCATTTTGTCCTGGAAATCTTTTGAAGACTACTTTACTCTTGTACTCCATAGAAAAGATAGGATAAATAAATGGTTGCCATGGTAACAAAATATAAATATTTTCTTTAACAAGACATGTGAGTGTTTTTTATTGACGAGGCCAAACATCCCATGGCCCCTGGGAAACGAACCCAGGATCTCCGCCTTTTCGGGGCATTATTTAGCTATAAATATTTTCCCATACTTATAAATTTTACATCTTGAAAATCGAATGTACCGTAGTGTCGGAAACTAAATACATGTTGACACAAAAAATCTTGTATGAATGTCGCAGTGCGACATTCACACCAGATTTTAATTTTTTTTAATACAAGATGGAGAAGAAATAAAAATAAATATTTTTAATAGTGAGGTTTAGGCCTTTTCAGTACACAAATAAAAAATACAATTTTTTAAAAAAATCATATTTATTTTAAAGGGTAACAAACCAATGTAGGTTTCGACAGCTTCCAGCTTGTCTTCCTCAGTGTCGGGTTTGTACCTGGAAGGGTTTACATTTTAGCGTTTAATAATTTTAAATTATTTATATAAATTTTACATTATATATTATATACCTTTTTATAGGTGATTTTTACAGAAATCCTCTCCAGGAACAAACCTTCTTTTCCATTTAATGCCCAACACTTTTCTATCAACATACATCAGTTAAAAAATGCGATTAATACTAAATCTAATTTTGTCTTTCTTTATATAAAATTATCTCCTAACAGTCAGAGACATCTATTGGTATTTTTACATTTCTACATTTGGATATAAGTTATTTTTAAGACATTTAGAAATAAAACAAATTGAAATTATTTTTTCTTAAAACTATGATTAAAAAACCGAAAGGCTGTTTTTCTATACAAGAATTATTTTCATACATTTTCAAACATAAAAGGACCAGGGGGGGGGGGGGCCTTAACAGAAACTATTTAAATCTGTTCATTATTAAGCTATAACACTCTGAGAGGTTTTCGGTGTCTGTCTTGAAATTTATAGCTCTGTTTATATTTATTTGAATGTTGGCCGCCTCTTTGAATTTTCTTTTGTCTTCGTTTTTTTCAAAACATACAATTTTTGTGTTCTCAAAATCCATTTCATGTTTGAAGTCCAGGCTGTGTATTGAAAGAGCAGTTTTCATCTGCTTATCTCGCACGGTGTTGAAATGTTCTTTGAGACGAATTCTTAAAGGACGTTTTGTCTCCCCCAAAATAAATATAAGGTTTTTTATCCTGTTTACACTTAAGACATTCTATTTGGTAAACCAAATTTTTCTGTTGTAATTTATCCGTTTTATCTTTATTTGAGTAAAGAGGTCTGCGTTTGGTTTTACCTTTGGCAGACAAAAAATATATTTTCTTTTAAAATCTTCTTTATTTCTTCCGTTAGGGGATGGTATATAGGTTATACCTCCATAACGTTTATTTGTTGGGGTGTTCGTATTTACTTTTTTGTTCACTGCCTGATTCTTTGAGTCATTTACTAGTCTTTCACTAATTCTTTGGGGTAGCCATTCTTAACTGCGCCCCCACTTCTTATAGGTTCAAAATTTTTTACTTTGTTTTTTTCGTGACTATATATTTGTTGATTCTAAGGGGGGGGGGGGGGGGGGGGGGGGGGGGGGGGGGGGGGGGGGGGGGGGGGGGGGGGAAAAAAAAAAAAAAAAAAAAAAAAAAAAAAAAAAAAAAAAAAAAAAAAAAAAAAAAAAAAAAAAAAAAAAAAAAAAAAAAAAAAAAAAAAAAAAAAAAAAAAAAAAAAAAAAAAAAAAAAAAAAAAAAAAAAAAAAAAAAAAGATTTAAATAGTTTCTGTTAAGGCCCCCCCCCCCCTTGGTCCTCTTTTTATGTTTGAAAATGTATGAAAATAATTCTTGTATAGGAAAACAGCCTTTCGGTTTTTTAATCATAGTTTTAAGAAAAAATAATTCCAATTTGTTTTATTTCTAAATGTCTTCAAATAACTTATATCCAAATGTAGAAATGTAAAAATACGAAACCAATAGATGTCTCTGACTGTTAGAGATAATTTTATATAAAGAAAGACAAAATTAGATTTATTATTAATCACATTTTTAAACTGATGTATGTTAACTAGAAAAGTGTTGGGCATTAAAGTGGAAAAGAAGGTTTGTTCCCGGAGAGGATTTCTGTAAAAATCACCTATAAAAAGGTATATAACATATAATGTAAAATTTATATAAATAATTTTAAAATTATTAAACGCTAAAATGTAAAACCCTTCCAGGTGCAAACCCGACACTGAGGAAGACAAGCTGGAAGCTGTCGAAACCTACATTGGTTTGTTAACCTTTAAAATAAATATGATTTTTTAAAAAAATTGTATTTTTTATTTGTGTACTGAAAAGGCCCAAACCTCACTATTGAATAATATCTGCAGTACTCGGTGAGTCTACGTTTTGA
>JAKCPI010018204.1:0-15773 GCA_023213315.1 Euborellia annulipes | reverse complement strand
GATTGTAATCGAACGGCTTTAATGGTTTGAGGTGCTCTATGAAATTCCTTCACTAATAGGGTGAACCCAATGCAGCGATATAGAAATATTTATATCTTGTTAACCATGACAACCCTCTATATCTTCCGAAATGTTCACTTTAGCGTAATTATGCACTAGACCAAAGTGATTTCCAAACTTTATGTTACCACGCCTCCCTTAAAAATATTTAATCTTATGACTTCCCCCCTCCCCCATTTTATAAAATAATACAAAAAACAAAAATTTTTAATGCTAAAAATATAATTTTATATTAAAGCGGAGTCAAAATAAAAATTCCTAGTTATTGAATGAAAAATTACAATTTATAATTTTGAAATTAAAATTTTCTTTATTCTCGCCTCCAGCTCTTAAGAAGGCCGAAACGTCACAAGAATATAATGGTAAATAATGGTGACTTAAGCAAAGATTTTAAAAAATGCCCTCAGGCTTGGTGTAGTTAGTAGCGTGCCTACCTTTATACCGAACGTGAGAGTTCGCACCCTGGCTATCCGAAATGGATACCAAATAGCTTAAATTGAAATGCCTGGATCCCCAATATTTATAATATTAATTAATAACGGGTATCGTATAAAGTCTTATATGGCCTGAGTTGCCGAAAAGACTGTGTGAATGATTGTGTGAGTGAGTGTGGACTGAGAAAGTGTTTAAAAAAAGATAAAAAATAAAAAACAATTTTTTTTTTCCATTGACAACTACACTTCCCCTCCCCCTCCCCCTTTCAACAGCTTATATTCTCCCTCTACCCTTAGTGAAATACAAAATATTTAATTTCATATTCAAAAGAATCGTTTTTCGCAGTCAAATTGTTGTTTCTATCATTTTTTTTTCAACGATAAAATGCATAATAATTACCTTTAATAAGACTCTCAAGAGGGTGTGCTGGTTGACGGTGAGGTCAGGGTGGGTTACACTATATTAATTATTCACTTTGATTCACTTTAAACACAAAGGATAGCAGCGCCTGCAAACTCGGCAGTACCCTCGACTTGACTTGAACGAAAGATTCGCCTCTCTTATCTCTTTGATAGGAATAAAAGTAGATGAAAAACAATTCCTTTTTATTAAAAGTAAAAAAATACCTTTTGCTCTAATCTAACTATATTTAGAGCCGGAAAGAATGTCAACAAGTGATTTGGAATATTCCAAGGCCTTTCTTAAATAATCAACCCTTAATCCCCTCTCCCCCTAATCAAAATAATAATCAACGCAATTTTTTTGAATGTTTCTATTTATTTGGCTTCGATTTAGCTAAAATAAATTTAAAAAACATTCTTTTTCAATTTTTCAACCCCCTAATCCAATCTTGATAAATAAAATAATTAACATTATATCGCCTTCCACGGCGAGCTTCATACTAGTCAGAAAAAATTAAAACCCTAAGAAAACTTCCCTGGATCCGCCTTTGGGTTTTACATAGTATAATTTTCTAGAACGAGTCTTAGTTTAGGCCAGTGGTTTACAAACTTAAAAAGTCTCTCTTAAAAATATTAATCGTATGACGCCCCCTCCCCTACACATTTAATAAAAAAATAATGCAAAAACAAAAATTTTAATACTAAAAAATTTTTTTTTTTTTTTTTTAAACATTTACACTTTTTTCTCATTCACACTCACACTCACACACACATTCACACAGTCTTTTCGGCAACTTAGGCCATTTAAGACTTTAAACGATATCCGTTATTTATAATTATACATGTTAGGGGTCCAGGCATTCTTATATAAGTCATTTGGTATCCAAATGCCTTATATAAAATCATCGGACTGCCTGGGGTCCGAACCCGCGGCGTTTGGTATATGAGGTTAGCACGCTAACCTCTACACCGTACCCCGAGGAGCTACTAAAAAATTTAAATTTATATAAAAATATATTTTTTTTTATTTATTCATATTTATTATTTTAATTAAAAAACTCCGTCAGAATCATCTAAATTATTTTTTATTCATAAAACTGGCAATCATTGGAAAATTGATCTTGGTGGCCAATATTCGCGCCTCCCCCTTAGACTAGTCCGCGCCTCCTAGGGGAGGCGCGCCTCTCCTAATTTGGAAAACGCTGCACTAGACCATGGAAAGAAACTCTAGTGTCAGCACTTCCAGTACCGGGCGGAATAAGCCGGTAAAGTAGCGGGAAGATGGTTTTTCGCAAATATCTCGAAAACTATGCAATTTTCAGCAAAAATTCCTCTTAACAAAAATAATCCAAAATTTGAAATTACAAACAAAAATGGACTAGTACATAATTTCGCTAAATTTAATGGTTCGGGAGATTTAGAGGGGTAAAATTTCTTGTTATCTTGTTACCATGACAACCATTATATGAATTACAAATTTTACCCCTCTATATCTTCCGAACCGTTAAATTTAGCGAAATTATGTACTAGTCCATTTTTGCTTGTAATTTAATTTTCATTATTTTTGTATAGATGAATTTTTTGCGGAAAACCACATAGTTTTCGAGATATTTGCGACAAACCATCTTTCCGCAACTTTACCGGCTTATTTCCGCTAAAAGCCCCGGTACTGGAAGTGATGACTCTAGAGTTTCTTTCCATCATTAAAATGAAACAATATTAGCCTTCAGAAAGCTCTTGTCCATTTTTGTAGCCAGCTCTTCGACTATAAAGAGAAGTTATTCATCACCATATAGGCTTAATTACCCAAAAATTGTAAATTGGCCTATGGCCTCTGACTCTAAAGGCATAAATAAATTTAAAAAAAAAAAATTAATTTTTTCTAATTTCATTTCAGAGGTAAGAAAAAATCTCAGAGCTAAAAATATCTTTAATGATAAAAACGTTTTGAATAAAACGCCACGAATGAAAGATGAAGAGTAAATTTTTTTAAATTAAAAAAAAATTTAACCCAAAAGGGAGAAGAGAATTCAACGAATTTTCTTCTTTTTTTTTATATATTAAAGTCAGTGAGGCAAACCAAGTGTGTGATTTGACATTCAAATGAATTCGACATTCAAATCGCGAACGCCCAAAACTACGTTTGTGGGACAAGCCAGCCTGAGGGTAAAGGAGAGAGAGAGAGAGGGGGGGGGGGGGGGAGTATCATCATCTCCATAGGGTGAATGAGTTCTCTCCCAAGTTTAGGAGAAACGAACGATCGAACGAACCTACCAAACCGACAAACACACACCCTCTCTCTGATGTTGGTAACTAATTCCATTCATTGAACAGACAGAGAGCGAGAGAAATCCATCGAAACGTGATATCCGTGATAAGTATTTCGTTTGTTACTGTGCGTGTTTGTGTGGCGGCTTATCTTCAAGGTGATTCAAGAAATCTTTGTTCATTTCGGGACTATATTTTTTCGCGCTGTGGGGCCGATCAGACATTTCGTTCTCGCACATGACACGAAGCTTTTGAACAAAATCGGCCAAAAAGTACTAGTACTTACTACTGAAGTATTTTTTTAGTTTTTTCGAATTTCTCAATATTGACTGTAACGATTTTGATTAAAATTCATAAATCAATTATTTTTTAGATTCTCTTAAAATGTATATTCTAATTTTGCAATTGAAATAGTTTGAAACACACTTTACTCTTGTACTTCAAAGAAAAGATAGAAATAGTTGTTATATAAATTTTACATCTTGAATTCTATCTAATTTAGGGTCTACTGCCTGAAACTAAATATATCTCGACACAAAAAATCAGGTGTGAGAAACCCAGAACACAAATTTAAAAGAAAGTTGTGCACTGTGCGACCAGTTACACCATATTTTTAAAATTATATTTGAAACGTCACTTCAGTAAAAGAGATGTTAGAAAATATTTTTCTAGAAACGGGAGAGAATAAAAGTGGAAGTAATTTTTCAAACCTCTAAATTTAATATTTTAAACATTTCATTTATTATGTTCTGTTGTACGTTGTTGAATGATGACGTAAATATAAATTTACATAATTTAACGATTATTTTGTAATTTCTAATAAAATATGCAAATTCAAAGGAAAAAATCATTTTTTCTCTTTGACATATACGGGAGATAAGGCTTCAGTCGTTTTGACCTAACATCACAAACACCTAATCATCACCAATTATTTTAATTAATAGTGGTAAAAAATAATTTATTCGGATGAAAAAAATAGTATCTACCATACCAACCAAATTTGAGATTCAGAATTATAGGCTTTCTACTGTAATAATTCAACCAGGGCCGGATCTAGAGGGGGGGGCAGTGGGTGCACGTGCCCCGGGCGGCAGATATCAGGGGGCGGCAAATTTTGCGTCTCTAAAAAAAAGGTAAAATATTTTTTCGGACGGGAAAATTTGGTTCCGCGAAAAAAAAAAATTTCGCAGAAAAATTTTTGAGATCAGGAAAATTTTAAGGAGGGGGGCGGCAAAGTAAATTTTGCCCCCCCTAAAAAATCTCCTATTTCCGGCCCTGAATTCAACTGAAGACAACAAGTAAAATTAGTTCGAAATGAATGATAAAATATACAGACAGTATATTTATGAAATTATTCATCAATTCAATAAAATGAACACTATCTATGGTTATATTAAAAACCAAAAAAAATCTGGTGTGTCTGGTCGCACAGCACACAATTTTCTCTTTCCGTCGGTAATCGAAAGTTGTGTTCTGTGCTTGTCACACCAGATTTTTATGTGTCGAGATATATATAGTTTCACATAGCAAACTCCAATTCCAACCAGATTTTTGTTGGTTTTTAGTATAACCATAGATAGTGTTTCATTTTATTGATTTGATGTTTTAAATGTTAACTGCTTGAAATAAACAATGGTTATTTTTCAAAATTTAAATCTCATATTTGGATATTTTATACACAATAATGAATCCTAAATAAATACATTTCATAAGAATTGGAAAAATGTTTTTTTAATGTGTAAAAAGTTTCAAAGGTGGTCCCCTTATGAATCGAAATTAACATGCAAATCCCCATAGGGATTTAACATTGGCTCTATGGAAGGAAGAGCCAGAAAATGAATTTGAAAAATCTGAAATATTACAACAGTAAATTGTCCTTCAAACATTTTTCAGGGGAAAATGAGAATATACATTTGAAAGAGGATCTAAAGAAGAATTTATTTCAAAATTTCAATTAAAATCTTTACAGTCAATTTTGAGAAAATCGAAAAAAACTTTAGCTACCAATCTCAATCGAGATAGGAACGCGTTCTAAATATCCCCAGATAGCGAAAAAGACAAATTAAAAAAAAAAGTTCAACTAATACTTTGCAAAATAAAAAAAAAATGACGCAAGAGATTTTAGAACTAAAACAAATGAAATTCCAGAATCCTCTCCATTTGAACCGCTAAAGACCCTTCGGTTTGGGTTTTGGTTTTTGGTTTCCGAATGTGTAGCTATATATCTCACTTTCTCGAAGTCTCAAGTTTGACTAATGGACTCTCCTTCCAAACAGAGAAGGAATATATATTCACAGTTTCTCTCTGTTTTAAGACAACATTCTTACTCTTTATTTCCATTTAAAGAGAGAGTGAATCAAATAATAAAAAAAATACTCTCATTAATTTTTAAAGACAATTTTCAAATCAAATTATTTTGATGAAGAATTAAAGAGAATGCCTAATAATTGCTCTTAAAAAATAAATATCATTTAGGAAAGATAAAATTTTAATTGAACTCAACGCCAGATACTTGGATAATGCACTAATAACTATTTCATTTCCATCCCTTATCTATCAGCTACGCATTTCAACCGACAAAGAGAGATGGTGACAAAGATTGCAGCAGACCGGAAATTCCCTCATCTGTCTGGTCAAAAGAGAGGGGGACATTCATTGACTCTCTTCACACGTGTCCCTGGACCTTTATGATGATTAAAAATAATAAATAATAGGGAATGGAAGAGTATGCATATCTTCTGATACATTAGCCAGACCCGTGCCTAGTAATTTTGGCGTGTGCTATCAATTTCTATATACCAGGTATTTATAAATAAATAGGGACCGTGCGTCTAGACCTTTGCGCCAACTAGTGGCAATCATCTTAATTAGTCGGGGGATTTGTTAAATATTTAACATGTGATTTATTTTTGAATAATTATTAATTAAATATATTGAGATTATTTGAAGTTTGTCGACTTTAAGAAAAAATTGCTGTATCCGTGGCTGTAATAATACATCACATCAGAAACCTGGAATGGATGTGAAAGTGACATTTTATAAATTTCCAGATAGCCACATGAAAATAGCAAAACGTAAACAGTGGATAAAAACAGTAAAAAATTATGACTAAGTCCAAAATTAATTAAAAATATATTACATAATTAAAATGAATTTTGAGATTAAACTTGACGCATGTAAATAACTCATTTTGTTAACCAGGTTCTTAATATTTATGACATTTATTTCATAATAAAAACTTAACCTTCAAACTTTTTTTTCCATTTCAGAGAAAATCCAAAAGACTGGGTACCAAATCAAAATTCGAGAATTTGTAGTAATAGCTCTATTTTATAAACAACCAAAAATCGGAACATCCGTCTTATATTCCCTCGATTGTTCCTGGAAGCGAAAATATTTTTTAAAAATATACAATCCCTGTGACGTATCCGGCTATTAAAAATTCGTGAATTACTAAAAGCTGCTAGTACTAATAAATAATAAACTAATAAGTACTAATAAATCCTCTTTTTGGTCACAAAGACCGATTCACCCCGGAAGAAGTAGATGAAACATAACCTGCAACTTGCTTCTGTAAGGATACATATTGAACGAATTAAGAACTTTAAAATTTTATCTAAAGTTCCAAATTCATTATTTCCTCATATTGATGAGATGAACTTGAATATAAAACGAATGATTTGGATTTAAATGTGACTTTGACGCTTATGACACTTTCAAAAGAATTTGTTTTTTCAACTACCGCATAGACATGATTTGAGTTGAATATTTTTTTTTCTCTTTTTCATCATTCTGGCCGCGTATAATATTACTGACAACTAGTTGAAATCAGTATTTTATTATTTTTTCCATTTTTTTAAATATTTTATGTTGTTTGCAATGAATGTTTTCATTCCACAAGTTAGGCAAAAGAACACTAGACAGCGCTTACTTCGGCTATAGTGCTGCCTCTATGTTTCACGCACGGTCCCTATGGGAAAATATTTATATTTTGATTCCATGGCAACCATTTCTCCTATCTTTTCTATGGAGTTCAAGAGTAAAGTGGTCTTCAGACGATTTCAATGACAAAATGAAATTATGCATTTTATTGAGAATCTAAAAAATAATTGATTTTTGAATTTAAAAAAAAATCGGAGCAAATTTAAAAAAACTGAAAAAGTACATTAGTAAAGTACTAGTACTCTTTGGTCTATTTTGTTCAAAAGCTTCGTGTCACGTCCCAGGGGGTGCCTAACTTAAATATAAAATTTCAACCTCCTAGCTCTTTTCGTTCTTGAGATATTTTGTTCACAGACACAGACATAGACTGACAGACCATGTCGCGAAAACCACTTTTTTGGATTCAGGGGACCTCAAAACGTGTATATTCATCAAAATCTCGACATCGAATTTTTGACAAGAATCCATTACTTTCTCTCTATATATATTAATATAATATATAGAGATAAGAAAAAGTAAAAATGAGATGCAAATTAAAAAAAAAAGAAAAGTTAAAAATATTTGTTTTTTCTAAATGGTTTCTGAGAATACTGAATCAAATACAAAAACTACCCCAACAGCACAAAATATTGCAGCAATGTTGCAGAAACATTGCGAATCTTGGCAACATTGCAGCGGCAATATTCCAAACTAGCAATATTGCTGTTTGAGCTGCAATATTGCATCAATGTTGCCGCAATATTGTCAACATTGAGCAAGATTGCAATATTCCGTGCTGTGTGGGTATAGTAATAATATTTTCTTTTTTTTTTAATTTGCCCTCTTGGCTGCTGATGCCATTTAGGGATATATATGGCTCATTCCATACCAAATCGACAAATTTTTTTCCTGACCCCCGCGGATTTCGCTGAAAATTTCCTATCTTTTTTCTACCCCTTAAAAGATATTTTTGAGAATTTTTTCAAATTTTTTTACCCAACTAAAAAAAAGTTATGGATTTTTGAAAAAAAACTGCTCTTTTTTTTCAAATAACTATAACTTATTTTAAAATTGATATTTCGGAACCCCGCAAGGCTAAAAAAATTTTGTTTTTTAATCTAGTTTTCAGAAAAAAATACAAAAATTATTTCAGAAGCCCGGTATATGAAATATTTCAGTTTTTTTTGAAAAAACCCTAATTTTAAATGGACCATTTTTTTTTTAAATTTTTTTTAACACAAAAAAAACTTCAACTAATTCTACAATTATCCCCCCTAATTTCAAGATGTGCCGACGATTGCTTCTATTTTTTTTTTTTGTTATAAAAAAATTTTTTTTTGAAATTTGGTTTATTTTTTAAGTAACTTTTTTATGAAATTTTTTCAGCTTTCTCGTGAAACTTTAGAAGTTGAAAAATGATATTTTATTCAAAAATTTTAAGTCACCATACTAAAAATTGATTTTTTGTCGGTAAAGTACGAGACTGAAAAAAAAACAATTTTTAGTATGATGACTTAAAATTTTCAAATAAAATATCATTTTTCAACTTCTAAAGTTTCACGAGAAAGCTGAAAAAATTTCATAAAAAAGTTACTTAAAAAATAAACCAAATTTCAAAAAAAAATTTTTTATAACAAAAAAAAAAAATAGAAGCAATCGTCGGCACATCTTGAAATTAGGGGGGATAATTGTAGAATTAGTTGAAGTTTTTTTTGAGTTAAAAAAATTTAAAAAAAAAATGGTCCATTTAAAATTAGGGTTTTTTCAAAAAAACTGAAATATTTCATATACCGGGCTTCTGAAATAATTTTTGTATTT
Organism: Euborellia annulipes; assembly: GCA_023213315.1. Taxonomy (NCBI): domain Eukaryota; kingdom Metazoa; phylum Arthropoda; class Insecta; order Dermaptera; family Anisolabididae; genus Euborellia; species Euborellia annulipes. The sequence continues at coordinate 6,870 of JAKCPI010018204.1, read as the reverse complement.
TTTTCTGAAAACTAGATTAAAAAACAAAATTTTTTTAGCCTTGCGGGGTTCCGAAATATCAATTTTAAAATAAGTTATAGTTATTTGAAAAAAGAGCAGTTTTTTTTCAAAAATCCATAACTTTTTTTTAGTTGGGTAAAAAAATTTGAAAAAATTCTCAAAAATATCTTTTAAGGGGTAGAAAAAAGATAGGAAATTTTCAGCGAAATCCGTGGGGGTCAGGAAAAAAATTTGTCGATTTGGCATGGAATGAGCCATATATACCCGGTATATATAGAATATATGTATTTAAATAATTAATAAATAAGAAATTATATATAATATTTAAGATATTATATATATCGCGTATGTGAGCCGCGAAACGGAAATTTATACAATTAAATATTTATTAATTCATATACCCGAAAAAAATAAGGGTGTGCCGCCGGGAGTTGAACCACGGATCCTCCAATTTGTACTCGGAGTGCCTTAACCACTAGACCACAGCACGACATTCGGATATATGAAGTTCATTTATGAACTCAGTTGGAAAGCAATTTTAGTCAGCAGAAGAAATGGACCCAAGTTCGACTCCCGGCGGCACACCCTTATTTTTTCCGATATATGAATTATTAAATATTTAATTATGTATATTTAAATAATGTTAAACCGATAAGATGTTCAACACGTTGATCCCAGCGGTCAGATATTTTCTACAACACAAAATATTTTATTTTGTTTTAGGGATATTATGAAACCAAGGAACCTATGGGGTGGGATGAAAATCTTTTGCCCCCAATTTTTCCAGGAGATTATTATAAAATGATATTTTTGCTATATAAAAATGATACCAAATCATATGAGGCAGAGTTTATAGGAAAAATAAATCGTGAAAAAGCATATAAATTTGGGTAATATAATATACATAAAAGGTTAGTAAATAACAATTAAAATGACATATTATAAATAGACCTATAGCCTGAAGAATAAAGATAAATTTTCGTCAAATGTTCGCAAATGTTGGACAGTGTCTTTATCTATTAGTTGATTGCAGGGTTTGGACACCGGTTGAACCCGAAACCGGTAAACCGATTTTTTGGCTAATTTTCGAAAACCGAGAAACCGAATTCGGTATTTTTTTTTTTTTCTTCAGTAACACTTAAATTATAAATTAGCCCGTGACCCATGGCTCAGAGAGAAGACATTAGCTTCTAACGGCTTGGGGTTTCGTCCCAAGCGAGAGAAATTTATTTCATTTGAATTGGCTAACAATCATTTGAAATAAATACGGATGGGGTCTAAATGGTCTTAGATGCCGAAAAAGAGTGTAAACAAATTAAAAAAAAAAAATTATAAATTATTTATATTTTTCCCTTTTTTCCAATATTTAAATAATCTTTATATGATAAGCACAGAACTCAACTTTCGATTACCGAAGGTAAGAGAAAGTTGTGTGCTGTGCGACAGACACACCAGATTTTTCAGTGTATCTTTTAATTAATATAGCTACATTAATAGAATTACTAGTTAAAATTCGGCCTACATTTTGCCTTCTTTCAGTTTATAGTCTAAATCTCGAAAATTTGAATTTTTATTTTATATTGCCTGTATTTTATTTTTTTTTTTCCTAAGGAGTAACTTATCCTCGAGATCTTGCAAATATTTATTTTTTTATTTCAGACATTGCTTAATTATTAGCCCATTCCTGGTGGAACATACTTCTAGGTCATCTCAAACTTTGAAATATATTTTTGTAATGAAATGTAAAATATGATTTAGATTCAAAGATTTTCTTCAAATATTAATATACAGTATATATTTACTCTATTTTCTGTTAATTTAATTATCATTAGCGGAAAATTCTGTGTGTTATAAAATAAAGATCCTCATAGATTCCTGATATGAATTGTATTTATGTTTTAGTTCTGATAATTTTTACAACCTTATTATAACATATTTAAAATTTTTTTGCTCTCCCACAGTGGTTCCCAACCTTTTTTGATGTGCGGCCCACTTTTTCCGTAAAAAAAACTCTGAGGAACCGACCGAAAATTCAGTTTGGGTTACGGTTTATGCCAGTTTCGGCCAAATATCTTTCGGCCGGCCAAAACCTGAGTTTGATGAGACTCGCTCACAAAAAAAGTCAAATGATTTCCACATGAAGGAGAAAAAAATTTTCCCTCCAAGCGAAAAAGGGGCGGAAAAAATTTAGCCTTCCCAAAAAAAGGTAAAATGGTTTCCACGAGAGGGAAAAAAATTTTCAGCCTCGTTTTTCTTGGGAAAAGTTAATGTTATGGTTTCGGCTGAAAATCTTGTTTCGTTCGGACCCTAATAATTTTATATAAATACTAGCTGCGGTAGGGTTGCCTTCGGCAACCCTACCCCGCTAGGCCCTGGCGGGCGGCGTCTCGGGATATGACTAAGAGTTGTCCAGATAAATGTATTTTAATTAATTATGAAAAAGAGTTTTTATTTTTTATTTTAAATATTTGATTAATATATTTTTCAATTATTTACACCCTAAGGAAGCGTAATTTTAAATTTTATTAAAAACGAATGAAAAATAAATTTCAGGGGGGGGGGCAGGGGGGTGATTGAACTTTCTGAGGTCTAAAATACCATTTTTCAATTATTTACACCCTAAGGAAGCGTCATTTTAAATTTTATTAAAAACGAATGAAAAATAAATTTCAGGGGGGGGGGGGCAGGGGGGTGATTGAACTTTCTGAGGTCTAAAATACCATTTTTCAATTATTTACACCCTAAGAAAGCAACATTTTAAATTTTATTAAAATTGAATGAAAAATAAATTTTAGGGGGGTCAGGGGGGTGATTGAACTTTCTGAGGTCTAAAATACCATTTTTCAATTATTTACACCCTAAGAAAGCAACATTTTAAATTTTATTAAAATCGAATGAAAAATAAATTTCAGGGGGGGTCAGGGGGGTGATTGAACTTTCTGATGTCTAAAATACCATTTTTCAATTATTTACACCCTAAGAAAGCGTCATTTTAAATTTTATTAAAATCGAATGAAAAATAAATTTTAGGGGGGTCAGGGGGGTGATTGAACTTTCTGATGTCTAAAATACCATTTTTCAATTATTTACACCCTAAGAAAGCAACATTTTAAATTTTATTAAAATCGAATAAAAAATAAATTTTAGGGGGGTCAGGGGGGTGATTGAACTTTCTGATGTCTAAAATACCATTTTTCAATTATTTACACCCTAAGAAAGCGTCATTTTAAATTTTATTAAAATCGAATGAAAAATAAATTTCAGGGGGGGGGCAGGGGGGTGATTGAACTTTCTGGGGTCTAAAATACCATTTTTCAATTATTTACACCCTAAGAAAGCGTCATTTTAAATTTTATTAAAATCGAATAAAAAATAAATTTTAGGGGGGTCAGGGGGGTGATTGAACTTTCTGGGGTCTAAAATACCATTTTTCAATTATTTACACCCTAAGAAAGCAACATTTTAAATTTTATTAAAATCGAATGAAAAATAAATTTCAGGGGGGGTCAGGGGGGTGATTGAACTTTCTGATGTCTAAAATACCATTTTTCAATTATTTACACCCTAAGAAAGCGTCATTTTAAATTTTATTAAAATCGAATAAAAAATAAATTTCAGGGGGGGGGGCAGGGGGGGGTGATTGAACTTTCTGGGGTCTAAAATACCATTTTTCAATTATTTACACCCTAAGAAAGCGTCATTTTAAATTTTATTAAAATCGAATAAAAAATAAATTTCAAGGGGGGGCAGGGGGGTGATTGAACTTTCTGGGGTCTAAAATACCATTTTTCAATTATTTACACCCTAAGAAAGCGTCATTTTAAATTTTATTAAAATCGAATGAAAAATAAAAAAAATAAAATTTTAGGGGGGGGGGGGGGGCGCAGAGCGGAAAAATCTTTTCAAATGTCGAATTGTTAGAGGGAGGAAGAGTTTTTATTTTTCATTTTAAAGATTTGATAAATATATTTTTCATAAAGCGAGTTAGATCCTGTTTTCCAATGCTTTGCTATGGGGTAATTGATAACCCCCAAAAAGGGGGGTTCCCTACCCCTAATTCGATATAATGATAGCCTAAAACCACCCCCGGAAAATTCCCTACCCATTAAAAAAAACTCCATGAAAATCGGTCCAGTAGTTTCGGAGTCTATGCGTTACAAACAGACAGACAGACAGACAGACAGACAGACAGAGATTGTCTTTTATATAATAATATAGATATACAATATAATTTGTATCTTTTCTTAGACGTCCACGGCCCAGTTCCAATCAGACCGGGGCCCACAGGTTGGGAACCGCTGCTCTACCATCAATAGATCGTTAATTTAATTTTTATAATTAAGAATTTAATAATTCATAGAAATAAAATATTTGATTACTTATTTGAAACAAGTGTTTGCTCACGTCATGACTAAGAATCACTAAAAACATCAATATTGCATTGGATACAAGCATTTATTTTTTCAAATCTCCGCCAGGCGTTTGTCTCAAATAGGGATGGAAAAGTCGACTCAGACTTGAGTCAAGAATCGATCTTTTACTGAAAATAATCCAATTTTTAGGATCGAGTTGAAACTTTCAAGTCGACTAGAATCGATTTCAACTTGTCGACTTTGACTTTTTTCTTACAAAACTCAACTTTCATTTCATATTTTATTTTAATGCTATGGAATGACGTCCCCAATGGTGTCAGAGGTGATCCAGATGCAAGCAGCTCCTTCCCCTTCTTCTATTTGCTTCTTGATGAATGGCGGCGCTTCTCGTGAAAAATTTATAAAAAAAAGAGGCCATTTATCTCAACAACCTTAGACCTATATAATCATTCCATTCATGAATGAGCCTCTGCTTGGACACATTTCAGTACATGAAATTATTTAGACAGAGCTATCCATCCATTGTCGTATTTAAAGGCGATATCTATATCCATCATGTTCATATCAAACTTGTTTAATTTTGAAATCCTTCTTGCTTTTTCCTTATATAGAATAAGATAGAATATTAAATAATCTAAGTTACATTGAAACAAATTAAATCGGAGTCTAAGATGACGGGGCCAACAAACAAGAACATTGTCTTATGCAAATTCTAAACTAACAAGTAGCATTTGGCCAAAGAATATTTGCCGGACAACAACAACAACAATATTTATTTTTTAGCCAATAAATTACTAATAATGAACTATCCGACTAGAAATTTCTTTGGGATCGCCCAGAGTATACATCTGGACCTCATTGGGTCCCAAGGAGGCAATCCCAATAGGGAAATCCCTATAAGGGCCCAATTAGAACCCAATCTGAAAATTCTCAGTAAAAATAAACTAACTTATAGTCAGTTTTTCCCAGTTTGGGACCTGAATGGGAAATTCCAACATTAAAATAAAAACTTATTCAAAATATTTAATTTGCGTGAGGTTTCAAATAAAGTACCACATTAATTTGGTCTATTTTGATAAAAAATTTTTGCAAAAATGACCATAAATATCAATTTCACATCTCTAGCTCCCAATAAGGAGGGTTTTGATTTTTCTAGGTCTATATGGGATTGGTCCCTTCAACGTAGTGCCCCCCATCGATTATAAAGCACTGATACCAGCGCTTAATCCAAGTCGAGAAATATTTTTTGAAATTCAATTTTCAAATGGCCATCAGATTCGTTTTCAATTTTTTCAATAGGACACAGACAGACAGACCATGTTGCGAAAACCACTTTTTTGGACTCAGGGGACCTCAAAACGTATAGGCTATACCATCAATATCGAATTTTTGACATGAATCCATACTATCTCTCTCTATATATAATCTAAATATATAGATAAAAAGAAAGTAAAAATTGATGGCGAAACCGAAAACTGAATATCAAAAATGTTTGAAGGAAGCTCTGGTAAAAGAACGTTATAGTCGATAGAGAGGGATTTTATTGATTTTGTTGAATAAACATGAATTTTTAATTTTCTGAAAAATCCCTTTCGATCAAGATGGTATTTTTGCTACATATCTAATCTTCCCGCCAATTAAATTGAATATTTGTAAGAATGACGATCCCCTCCGAGGCTTAGAGGTTAGGGGTAGATACAAATAACAATATTGATATGTATTGAAGGGTTAAAGTGGCTGTTGTATTTAAATATTGATGTGGAAAAGTCAAGGGAGTGGGCTCGGCAATGCAATGAATATTTATTTAAATCATTTGGATACCAAATGGTATAAATAAATGTGCTTAGATCACATATATCGTTAATTTAATTAAGTATATTTTAAAGTCCTAAGATATTTTTTTAAACCCCTTTTCGCCTCATTTAGGCCATTTAGGGGTGATAAATTTATTTATTTATTTAAAATACATAGTATCGATGGCTACCGGGGCGTTCCACACTGCTGATTACCCGGGGTCACCAATCCCGAGCTTTCGCCGTGCTTGACATCACTTAACCGAAACGATTGTGGTGACTGTTGCTAGTCCTAAATTTTGGAGAGTGTGGAGGCTCGTGGCTAATCGGATAAACTGCGGATTACGAATCTAGAGTTGCTACCCCAACTCGGGGTTCAAATCCCATTTGCCGTGACAATTTCCAAACATTGCCAATGTCTCTTCCGTCTCCGTCTCTCTGTTATTGGAGTTAATCTCTGTTGAGAGATTGTAGAAAAAATAAATAAATAGATAAATTATTTTACAAAAAAAAAGGATGTACAATACATAAATCATAGCGAATTGTCTCTGTCATATAAGATAAAGGTAAAAAAAATTCTCTATTTTTTAATAACGTTAAATATAGCTTAGAGGTCTAGATATAATTAATATCTTTATTAAATCAACTTTTAGTTTAATAGCTCTCTAACTTTTTTGTTTTTTCAATAGTTGATTAAAAATTTT
>JAKCPI010018202.1:0-16991 GCA_023213315.1 Euborellia annulipes | reverse complement strand
TATTATATTTATTAATGAATAAGAGAAAAGGCAGCCAAAAGCAAAATAAAAAGAAGTTTTTTTCTTTTTAGCTTTATTGAGTATCACTTTCGACGTTTCGGCCGATTTTTCTGGTCTTCTTCAGGACTTATTGTATACAATGTTTGCTTCGAGCTTAAAAGCTCTTTGCAACTCCTAACATATTGTTAGTGGGAACATTCGTCGGTTGGCATGGCTTCTCTCTCGATCCAGAAGTCATGCTATCCAACGAATGTTCGCACTAACAATATGTTAGGAGTTTGCAAAGAGCCCCCTTTAAGCTCGAAGCAAACATTATATACGGTAGGTCCTGAAGAAATTAAGAAATCCAAGTAAAATGCATTTTTCACAAAAATGGCGATTTGGGGTTCTTAGGGGCCGAACTTCAAAAAATCTCAAAACCATGATTTTAGATATTCATTTACGGAAGCTTTTAGTGAAGAAAGAAAATTGATATTTTTTCTTGTTTAAAAGTTATTTAAAAATCAAAAAATATAGTAAAAAAACTTAAAAAAAAATGCTTTTTATTTAAATTGAACTAAAAAAGGAGAAATAATTTAATTGTTCTTGTTAAAATTGTTGAATATTTATGACTTAAAATAAAAGCGTGGGGCGCTCATTGATAGCTTAAGGAATTGTATATTCTAAGAGCCTCGGAATCACTTCGAAGCGCCCCACGCTTTTATTTTAAGTCATAAATATTCAACAATTTTAACAAGAACAATTCAATTATTTCTCTCTTTTTAGTTCAATTTAAATAAAAGCATTTTTTAATAAGTTTTTTATAATATTTTTATTTTAATCTTTTAAGTATTTTTACTTTTTTTATTATAGATACAGTATTAAAAAAAAAGAAAGGGAGGAAGCGTGAGGCTTCAAATAAAGTACCACATTAGTTTGGTCTATTTTGATAAAAATATCCATATCATTGTTGTCATCAAAAATGACCCTCAAGTATCAAATTTCACACCGCTAGCTCATCGGGAAGTGTCCTAAACGAAGACTAAAAGTTGGTGACCTTGAAAGAGTAAGTTAAATAAAAGCATTTAAAATAAAAACTCGTCTCATGTTTGACCGACCCTCGTCCCCTGAAAAAAATCCAAATAGATTGAAGAGATAGATCATCAGTGAAATCGAGAAATTGAACTTTTCGAACTAATATACATTTAATAACGAGCCATTTAAGTTGATTCAATCGACTAATCGCCAACTAATAATAAATTTCCCAATGAAATTATGATTGAAATATTCTAATACAAATAAGTTTAAAGAGAAAAGCAATAATCTAATTTATTTCCTATGCTACTTATTTCCTCCTTCATGTCATATTTTTTCTGAGAGAGAACAAAAAATAAGTTGATTTTTCAACATTGATTTTGTGTAAGGACAGAAAATAAGCACTTGGTGAATAACTAGCTGCTAAGCCTGCTTTAGCCTCTCAGATTAAATTACGCTTGTCACCTTAAGGTTATTTACTCTAATCTGAAGCCGGGAAGGATCTCCTATCATCTGTACTTATGCTCGAATGTTTTTACTTTCTCTTACGTCTATATTATGCTAATATATAGAGAGAGAAAGTATTGGATTCATGTCAAAAATAGATGTCGAGATTTTGACGGATATACACGTTTTGAGGTCCCCTGAATCCAAAAAAGTGGTTTTCGCGACATGGTCTGTCTGTGTGCGTGTGTCTGTCTGTAAACAAAATAAATCAAGAACGAAAAGAGCTAGGATGTTGAAATTTTATATTTAAGTTAGGCACCCCCATGGGACGTGATACGAAGATTTTGAACAAAATCAGCCAAATAATACTAGTACTTTACTGATGTACTTTTTCAGTTTTTTTCGATTTTCTCAAAATTCACTACAACGATTTTGATTAAAATTCAAAAATTAGATGTTCTTTAAAATGTATATTCTCATTTTGCCAATTTTCCGGGGGAGAAACCCTCAGATCTTGAGCTGGAAGAAGGGTACCCCATATCCCTAGCTAGATTTCTAAAATAACTTAAAAGGTGGTTAATTAAAAGAAAAATAAATAAATTAAAATCAGTAATTTTAAATTAATTTTATAATATTTATTAACTTTTGTTCAATCTCTGTTCAATATCTCGTAATTAAGTCCACAGTTCATCATAATTCGTTCTGATTTGTAATTATGCATAGTAAATTAATCAAATCCCCTCGCCAGCCATTATCCCTATTTAGCGTTATATGTCTGTACAGATAAACAAAATGAATTTGTGTGAGGGAAAATTTGCAGAATAAGAGCGAGGCTCACTTTTTTTTAATACTCGGCTTAAAATACTTAAATCAAAAATTTTTAACTCACTAAATGTATTTCGAAGTTTACTTTAAATTAAAAAAAATCTGGTGTGACTGGCGCACAGCACACAACTTTCTCTTACCCTTCGGTAAGAGAAAGTTGTGCACCGTGCTGGTCACACCAGATTTTTTGTGTCGAGATATATTTAGTTTCCGATAGCACCTTAGTTTCAAACTTGCATTTTAAATGTTGACTGCTTCAAATAAACTATGGTTATTTTTCAAAATTTTAATCTCATATTTGGACATTTTATACACAATATAGAATCGTAAATAAATACAAAATTTCATAAGAATTGGAAAAAAAAATTTTAAATGCGTAAAAAGTTCCAAAGGGGACCCCCTTTTGAATCGAAATTAACATACAAATCCCTATAGGAAATTAACATTAGGCCTATGAGAGAAGGCGGAGAGACAGGCGATAATGTTTGCAAGTGAGATAGAGAGAGATATATATGTTTTCTCCTAAGCAATTAAAGACACAAATAAAATAATAAAAATAAATGGGAATTTAAATAATAATTGATTTTTAATCTAATAAAAAGAAAAAGATTTAAATTCCGTTACCATGGCAACCATTTCTCCTATCTTTCCTATGAAGAACAAGAGTAAAGTGGTCTTCAGAAGATTTCAACGGCAAAATGAGAATATACATTTTAAAGAGCATCTAAAAAATAGTTGATTTATGAATTTTAAAAAAAATCCTTGGAGGGAATTTTGAGAAAATCGAAAAAAACTGAAAAAGTACATCAGTAAAGTACTAGTACTTTTTGGCCGATTTTGTTCAAAAGCTTATTTTGAGCGTGTGGGAAGGTACCTAAGTTAAATATAAAATTTCAATCCGGTAGCTCAATTCCTTCATGCTAAAAATCTGTCCACACATACAGACGCACACACACACACACACACACACACACACACACACAGACCAATTTGCGGGACCCACTTTTTTGGACTCAGGGGACCTCAAAACATGTATATCCATCAAAATCTCGACATCGAATTTTTGACATGATCGCAATACTTTCTCTCCTATATATTTCATATATAGGGTACGAGAAAGTAAAAATAAATAGAAAAGGAGGCAAGTTTTGTAAATTTTTTTTTTTCATTTATTCAAGTAGTGGGTCCTATATTATTTTTATACAGTTATGTATTATTTAATTAAGTTCAGCATATGATTTATGGGATTAATTAGGGAAATGATTTTCGAATTAAATGATAAATTTTTAAAATGTTATTGAGAAATTAGAAATTAAACTCACCCCAGGAAAAGTCCTAGGAATAATCACGAATCATAACATGAAGTGAAGATGAGATGGAAGTTAATAAAAGAATCGAGTTGGTCGGTCACAAAAAGAAGTATCAGGCGGATGAGCGTTGGATAAATTTATTTGTATGACAAATTACTTTTGGCAATTTAAACTGAGATTTGTTTATTTAATGCTTGTTTATTTTTCTCCTGATTGTTAATTAAAGAAATGTTTTTCAGCTAATTTCTTTTATAAACTTATTTAATAAGATAGCTCAATAAAAAATCTGGGTCCCCCTTTGGAACTTTTTACGCATTTAAAAATTTTTTTTTCCAATTCTTATGAAATTTTGTATTTATTTACGATTCTATATTGTGTATAAAATGTCCAAATATGAGATTAAAATTTTGAAAAATAACCATAGTTTATTTCAAGCAGTCAACATTTAAAATGCAAGTTTGAAACTAAGGTGCTATGGGAAACTAAATATATCTCGACACAAAAAATCTGGTGCGACCGTGTTGGTCTTAGGGTAAGAGCAAGTTGTGTGCTGTGCGCCAGTCACACCAGATTTTTTTTCATAATTAAGATTAGGCGAGGGTCCGCCGCAGGCGGGCCCGAGCCAGCTGGCGGGGGATCCAGGGGGGGGGGGGGCGAATTTAAATATAAACTCACATATTAATATAAATTCAATAATAATCGGGCTAGTATAAAATAAACTCACATGAGATGAAATTGCAGTTAAAAGGATTGAAGACAGCGATAGAGCGAGACAGAACGAGCACCTTCAAAGAAAATAAAAAAAATATATTTAGAATTAAATAATTAAGATCAAAGAATGATTATAAAGGGAAATATTTACCCGAATGTCAATAACTAAATTAACTAACTTTCACTGTTTATTTTTATATATTTATGTCACACTTATTATTAATTACACTTTAATTTAGATATAAACTCACGGATTAATATAAATTCGATAATAAATACGCACAAAACAAATAAAACGAGGAGCTCTGATTGACAGTTGAAGACAAGACTGAGCTGATTGCAAAGAGTACAAGAAAAGAAGACGTCATCCAAACTAATGAAATGGACAATCCTTCAAAGATAATAAATAAATATATTTTCTATTAAAAAATTTATTTAAAAAGAATTTTAAAATTTAATTGGTGGATGAAAAAAAAATATTAAAACTTAATATTTATTTTAAATTTATTAAAAAAAAAAAAAAAAATATTTTTTAAGTTCTCTTGTTATTTTATATGATAATAAAAGGGTAAAGGAAAATTATTATTAATTATCCTCTGAGTCTTTTTAACATCTATTTATACAATTCGCTATATGTCCGTCTGTCTGTCTGTCTATCACGCTCTATTTGGATAGCTTCCCGTTGAAATTTTCAAACGAAATTTTTTATGCTTAAAGAGGACCTTCTAGGAATCATCAGGAAAATTATTTTCATCCCGAAATTTCTATATATTTATTAATTCCTAAATTTACAATTTCTCTCATAGAAAATAACTATCTAACTATAAAAGCATGACTCCCGAAATTATTATTTTAATTTAATTTTCCATTAATGTAATTTATAAGTATCGATGAGCGTCAACATTATATCTTGTCAATAAAGTTATTCCTTTTTTTAGGGCATTAAAACAAATCTATTTCTTTCAATTTAAACAAAATTTTTCAAAGCTTCTCAAATTAACCTTCTAGTCCCTACTGCATTTATTTTATACCAAACAATATACATAGATAGAGTCCATCAAAAAAAGTCAATGAAATTGGCTCAAGTCTTTTTGAGACTTGAAGAGGTACAAGGGCAGATACAGGGGGGGGGGTAAAGGGGGGGGGTAATTCTCCCCCCCCTGAGATTTAAAAAAAATGTATTTTTAATGTAAAATTTAAAAATTAATACTTAAGAATTTGATTTGTATTTATATTCTGGCAAACAAGTACAGAATGCGCCTTTCGAAATATGTACCTTGGTGCTGGCCAAATGGTTTTTAACCAGAGCCAAAAATTTAAAAAAAAAAAAAAAAAATTACCGAAATTAAGAAAAAATTGTGTGCCGTGCGACCAGTCCCTCCAGATTACCCCCCCCCCCCTAGAAACACCTCTAGATCGGCCACTGAAGAGGTACTGTATGTTTTGTAATTTTATAAAAAATTCATTGAAATGTATAGTAGTTAAAATGCTCAAAAAGACAGCTCATTGATTACACCAAAAAAGCCTGGACTTTGAACAAAGAAGCTATCATGAGGGCGCTGAGAAAGTATCCCGGAGTTGCGCATATTTATAATATATATAAATAGAACGGAAGAAGAGCAGACAGGAATGAGCCACTGGACAGAAATAAAGTGATGACTTGACTCAGACAATGCAATCGCCATCCAAGGCACTCCTCACATCGATCAATGCAATCACTAGGCGGGCCTCTTTACCAGAGAACAGCTTTGGATCCAATTTTATTGAAATTAGCCACCATTTTAGATAGAGGCCCATACGAATACACAAATTTTATGATTGATGGATTTGAATTAAGGTCTTTTCAACATTATTTAAATGTGTGTGTGTGTGTGTGTGTGTTATCGTTGATTGGTAAAAAATCCGATACCCGATTGCATAGAATTAGGCAAATACGGATATGGACTAAAAAAGATAATAAATTTAAATAAGGGCTCGGCTGTAATCTACAGAATATGCATAAATGTCTATCCTCTGTTCACTCACTGTCCTCAGTCCGTACCAAGGGCGGATACAAGGGGGGGGGTAAAGGGGGTAATTACCTCCACCGAGATTTGAAAAAAATTTATTTTTAATGTAAAATTTTAAAAATTAATACTTAAAATTTGATTTTTATAAACAGTATATTCTGGTAAACAAGTAGGCCTACAGAATGCACCTTTAAATTACCGAAAATAAGAAAAAATTATGTGCTGTGCATGCGACCAGTCACACCAGATTACCCCCCCCCCCCCCAAGAAACTCCTCTGGATCCGGCATTGCTTTTAAGGCGACTTTTTTCCGAAAATAAAAGACTTTTTTTCGCTGTCTAGTGATTAAAATTGATAGTTTAAAATAAATGTAGGTCTATAAATATATTTGAGACAAAAAATCATAATTTCTTTAGAAGACTAGTTTTTAAAACTTTTTCAATTTTTTCTGAAGGGGCGGTCAACTCCTCCGCCCCCCCCCCCTTTAATTCGCCCCCAGTGGGCGGCAAAGTTTAGGAGCGCAAAATTTCTAAAAAAAAAAAAAAAAAACTGCTTTTTATATACGTATAAATTTAATACAAACTCCATAGACTTGGTATATTTAACTGAAAAGTATTTGATGTTGAAAAGGTATAGGTAATCAGACGTCCACCAGCGTGTCAGGCTGTTTCTCAGTATTGGGCTGGTTGAAGGGGAGGGGGGGGGTGGAAAAGAGTATGCTTAGAGACGGCAAATTCCTAAACCCGCTTTTTTCTAATGAAAAATACCATGGTAATTTTTTATTAATATCATTAGGGCGGCGCAGAGGGAAGCTTTATAGCTTCTCCTAAGCTAGCAGCTATCAAATTGATGTATGTGTCAAGTGGATGAAGAATATAGGCCTATAATCAGCAAACAATCTCGAATATGATGGATGATTAATAGAGAATGTATTGATTAAGTTGGCTTCACAGTCTTGGCACGAGCCAAGAATTGGGTTAATTTTGTTATATAATACTTTGTTATAGCAAGAAATCTAATAACTCTAAATTATTAAAATACGCACAAGGGTTTGATAAAACAAAAATTGTGTTATTAATAGCAGGATCTCAGCTGTACGCAAAGAACCCTGTATAATGATTTTTTTTTTAATGTCACGCTTTATATGGAAAAAATAAATAAAAATTAAATGAAGATGCAATATTAAAAAAATCATATACAGTATTAATAATAATATTTATTTATTAGACGCTATGACTGCATCGGGCAGGTACATTGGCAGGGGCAGATAAACAATGGCCTCATATGCTGAAAAATTAGCCTCCCCCTGAGAAAACTGTTTTATATATTTTATTTTCCGATCCTTATGTTAGTAATGTTTGTGATAACTCCTCCCCCCCCCCCCAAAAAAAAAAAAAACACTTTAAAAAAAAAAAAATAAAAAAAAAAAAATTTTTAAAAACCTCTCAACTTTTCCAGAAAGCGAAACTAAGAAAAGTTCAGAATTTACTGTTATTATGTCTATCTAAATTCTTTGTTTTTAAAAATAAATTTCATTTGACTTATTCAATTTTTACTTAGTCAATAAATCAAAGATCGTTTGCAAAATTTGATCCAGATTGCTCAGTCAACTTTCCAAGCTGGGTATTAATAGAGAGTTCATGTATCGAAGGCTCTATAAATAATGGAGAATCAATATCATAATTAACCTAAAAAGAGGGCTAGAAGGAATTCAATATAGGCCTATATCTAGAAAAAAATGAACTTACAATTAGATTGAGAGAATTTTCTTGAAGCCTCTATTACATTTCAATCAATAATAATAATTAATCTCTTTAAATTATAATCTATTAATTATGAATGTTTATAATTTGATTTGATGATTTATATTAATCCATCAAGTAAATTATACTAGATACTGTGATGTATGTAGATTCACAGTTAAATGCAAATTTGCCATCGCATTTCTACATCGATAACGAATGTTAATCGAGTGGAAGCATCGCATTTATAATAAAATTAATTTTCTTTCACTTGACTGGCAATCAATAGATTCATCATAACAGTGATAAATAGTCTTCTATGAATGACCTGGTTTGATCCGCTTCTATAGCATTATTAAATTTAATTTATAGGCATATTGTAAGAAAAAAAGGACAAGCTCGAGAACTGTGTAACTCTGTAGATCTTAGGACAGGCATTTTATACTTTTTTCTTTCACTTTTTTAAATAATTTTTATTGAAAATAAATATTATATGTTTTTTTGGGAGGGGGTCTGCAGCTCCTCTTTATTCGACATTATATACTGTATATATATATGAAAAATTTTCCCTCCCCTCTAAAAAAACATAAATCTCCACCTATAGTAATATTTATTATCTATGTCAACGTTTTGTTAGCTATTTAGCTGGCTATATGTAGGTATATTTATGGAATTTTTCACTCATTGATCACACAATTCAAGTTTTTAAATGTTTTTTACACTTTTAACATACGCCATAATATTTATTTCAAATGAAAAAGCATATTAAGTTTTATATTAAAATTTAAATATAAAAAAAAAAAAAACTAGGTTGAAATCTGCAAATCCCTATTTGGAGCTAATATAAGCAAAAATATCAGGACCAATTTTATTATATTGCATTTAAAAAAGAAATATGGATATTTCGCCAACCTAGATTAAAATGTTATTGTCTTCTGGCTAAATTTAAATAGAAATTAATTTAATGTAATATACCGTTTATGGTTAAAAATCCAGTTGTTTCCAGTTTCCAACTGGAATCTCGTTGTTAAAAATTGACTTTGTTCAAGATGATGAGAATAGCGAGCGAATCAATTAATTTGTCTACTGGCAAAAAAAAAACCTTTTAGTAGTATGAACTGCGAGTCATTTGGAATTATTGTTAGCTGAGAGGGAGGTTATTTTCAAATAGTCTATTAGCTGACGATGTTTCCGCCCTCAGGTCTCATTTAATTAAATGGAGGGCATTTTTGTCAAGCGTGTCAGAGGACGTAAGGGCGGGGCTCTTGCCATATGTGTGAACCTGCTTCCCTTGTTTAATGTCGACTTAATATTAATGTAATCCACTCCTCTTATCAGTAATTACTTGCCCAATTTCCAATAAACGGGATATTAAACTAAAAGAAAATGGACCATTAAAATATTAAAGTTTTTATGAATCTTCTGGTTCGAAGATATCCTATATAAGGCCATAAACCAACACTCTTTATAGTACTGTATATAAAATAATCATGGGCGTCGCCTTATGTTGAATTAAAAATAGCATAATTTTATATATAATTGAGATAGAGATGGATTGTTCAGGATTGAACTAGTTCAGGGGTGGCGACTCGAGGCCTTATCAATAATAATAAATCATTAAAGTTTCTAATTTAAATAAAACAAAATAAAAAGTTGACCATAATGTAAATTTATAGAGAAAATTATAATTGTTGATATAAAAAGCATGTGGAATATGGTGAAAGCAAATCCTGGTTCGAGTCCAGATGGAGCGATTTGCACAATCAAACGCAATCAATTATCTTGAGCTTAAAGGGACCATCAACTATCATCATTGCTATATATAAAGCGCTAGCTACTGACTTCCGTTTGATGTGCCTGTTTGCCACTCTCTCTCGCTGATTGGCCAGAGACAGAGGAAGTAAAGTCAGTGAGGGAAATTTAAAACTTTCAAATAGTGAGCAAGAATAAATGTAAGGCATTTGCAAGGGGGTTCAGGGGGGCAGCCCCTGGCAACTGGCAAATCCCGCCGAGGGCGGACTTTCTTATAAAGCTCTACCAAGTTTGTTAATAAATTATATTATTATGAGACTACACCCCAGTAGGTAAATCAGGGATGAAGTCAGATTAATTTTGTAACTAGAAAAATCTCTAGAAATAAGAGATGGTCTAAATTCCTGGAAATATCCAAATATTCGAGACGACAAAGCTTTCTAGTTATAGCTCATGTGGCGTTGCCTTTGTGGAAACACGACTTTGCAATTAAATATTTTAAAACACTTCTCTGCACCTGGGAAATTGATGGGGCTATGGGCGCAATCCTCCAAAAGTTCAAGTGAACTGAAAGTAAATCTCTCCTATCCTAGACTATGGTCCAACTCTATGGTCTTCTTCAAACGTTTTAAAATTTTTAAAATTTTATTAAAGCCTATATCTTTAGCAATAGCACCAAAATAGCCATATTTTATAAAACAGATTAAACATAATTTTGACTATTTATTATTTATGGTCTTGTTTTATATAAATTTAGTTAATTTAGGTATGTATTTATTAGAGTCTTATTTTTTATTATTTAGGTATTTTGAGCATATTATTTTTAGTAGATATATTTTTTAATTATTTTTTGTACACAACACACTTGTTTATATATGTATATATTTTTTATAAAATAAATTTTTTATTAAAAAAAACACTTAACGGTATATATACAGAAACAAGTTCTTTTTCTATTCACCCCTTTCTTAATTAATAATCATCCAAGAAAGGAGATATATAAACAGACGTATATTTGTAAACAATTTCATTTCTATCAGTCTGTTTTTATAAATAAATTTAGCCTATTTTGATTTGAGTGAATTTGAGCGATTTTGCAACCTGCATGAACCATCTGCGCCTAGGAATTATGCAACAGTTTGTACATTCAGACAAGAAGTATTATAGGCAAGGAACTTTTCTCTACAAAACAGTCGTAAAACTGCCAAGAATTTGAAAATCACTTGGCATTAAAAGACATTATTTCAATTTTGATAAATTTCTTAATGAAAATCATTTAAATTCTTAATTATAAAAAAATATTATAATTTATTTTTTTGAATGAAATTTTTATTTATATTTACAGGGGACGTTTGGCTGCTAGTAAAATAAACATAGCCAGAAAATTTAATTTTCATGTAATTTATAAAGGGTAAGAAATAGATTAACAACTTATCTCCACCGGATAAGGAGTGGGGTGTCGACAGGGAAATATGCCGACACCGGCACTTTTGATTTTCCGACACCGACAAAAATTAAAGAGGATTTTATATTATAGTTTTTGTAGTTAAAATACTGTATTTAATGAATGATTTTATTTTATGCCCACACCGATATCGGCAAAGCCAAATTTCCGACGCCACAGCTTAATATTAATATTAAAACTAAAATTGAAATTTTAAGAAAAAATAAATTATACCCTAATAGACATATATATTACGTTTGGGCCGTAAAGAAAATTCATACAATTTAATATTTATCAATTCAAATAGCCGGGGGCACCACATCTTTTTGAATTGATAAATATTAAATTGTATGAAATTTTAAGTAATTTCTGATTTTTAAGATTATTGGGAAATTACTTATCTCAGCCAAAAACATCGGAGATGCAAAAAGGGGCGCCTCGCATTATTTTTGCCCAGCGTCGAGGTGAAATCAAAAAAATGCGCCTCGCTTTTCTGATTTATATAAAAGTGAGGAAATATTTTCACTTAAATAAAACCCCTACAGAATTTTATTTGTTTCATATATCCTCGCTTTTATATAAATCAGAAAAGCGAGGCGCATTTTTTTGATTTCACCTCGACGCTGGGCAAAAATAATGCGAGGCGCCCCTTTTTGCATCTCCGATGTTTTTGGCTGAGATTTCACTTCTTTTTGTGAAATATTGCATTTAAATATTATTTAATAATTTTTGTTTATTAAATATTAAGTTATCCCATGAATAGATATTTTAATATGCATTCCAAACAGTAAAAAATAAATACATCATTTGGTATTAATTCAAAACGATAAACATAGGATTTCACCAAATTTTATAAAATTTTAGGTTTTTTATTTTTGTTATGTTGGTAGAATGTAAATACATCGTTTGGTATCCATTCAAAACGATAAACATAGGATTTCCCTAAATTTCATAAAAATTTTATGATTTTTATTTTTGTTATGTTGGTGGAATGTAAATACATCGTTTAGTATCCATTCAAAACGATAAACATAGGATTTCACCAAATTTTATAAAATTTTACGTTTTTTATTTTTGTTATGTTGGTAGAATGTAAATACATCGTTTGGTATCCATTCGAAACGATAAACATAGGATTTCACCAAATTTTATAAAATTTTAGGTTTTTTATTTTTGTTATGTTGGTAGAATGTAAATACATCGTTTGGTATCCATTCGAAACGATAAACATAGGATTTCACCAAATTTTATAAAATTTTAGGTTTTTTATTTTTGTTATGTTGGTAGATTGTAAATACTTCGTTTGGTATTCATTCGAAACGATAAACATAGGATTTCACCAAATTTTATAAAATTTTAGGTTTTTTATTTTTGTTATGTTGGTAGAATGTAAATACATCGTTTGGTATCCATTCGAAGCGATAAACATAGGATTTCACCAAATTTTATAAAATTTTAGGTTTTTTATTTTTGTTATGTTGGTAGAATGTAAATACATCGTTTGGTATCCATTCGAAACGATAAACATAGGATTTCACCAAATTTTATAAAATTTTAGGTTTTTTATTTTTGTTATGTTGGTAGATTGTAAATACTTCGTTTGGTATTCATTCGAAACGATAAACATAGGATTTCACCAAATTTTATAAAATTTTAGGTTTTTTATTTTTGTTATGTTGGTAGAATGTAAATACTTCGTTTGGTATTCATTCGAAACGATAAACATAGGATTTCACCAAATTTTATAAAATTTTAGCTTTTTTATTTTTGTTATGTTGGTAGCACTCCTTCTTATCACGTTAATCTATTTCTATCTGAATGGATCTATCCTAAAAAATTTTTGTTCCATTAGGGATGAAAATTACTAATAATAATATATATGTTCCTAGATGACGTCATCAGGGAGCAAAATAGTTAGAATTGTCTTTTCGCCATGTTAAAGATAGGACAAATTTGAAATTTTGAATACCTCTCAAAAAGTCACTTTTGATCCAAAATGAAATTTTATATCAAAGGTATCGGGTTTTTGATAGTATCTATTTGTATTTTAAATTTCATCCTAATCGGTCCAGCAGGGAAACCTGTAGCTTTGTCTAAAAATTTGAAAATTGAAGAAAAGAATGAAAAAAAAGAAAAAAAAAGGAAAAATAAGAGACTAACTTTTGACCTTCCGAAATCGGCAAAATCTCAACTTTGAG
Organism: Euborellia annulipes; assembly: GCA_023213315.1. Taxonomy (NCBI): domain Eukaryota; kingdom Metazoa; phylum Arthropoda; class Insecta; order Dermaptera; family Anisolabididae; genus Euborellia; species Euborellia annulipes. Next base: position 3,539 of record JAKCPI010018202.1, on the reverse strand, counting down.
CCTCTGCCATTCTTTTTGGGACTGGAATTTTTTTTTGAATTCGTGCTCAAAATAATCCTTATTTATTCTAGTTTAATATAAAAAAAATTTGGCTCCGATATCTTAAAAACTTTTTTGAGATATTCGCCCAGAAAGAGAAAAGTTTCTCAAAAAAATTTTTTCACGTCCCTATCTTTTATTAAGGATTTAAAATCATTCTTGATAATATAGTCTAGGGACGACTCGTCCATCTAAATGCAATGGGCCATTGGCATCTATTGGAATATCAACTAAATGGTAGTATTAAGAGTTTCTTTGCTTTCTTTTGCTTTTCACATGCTCGGCGACGAGTCGCTCCCGCGACTCTTGATTATAGATTATATTTTTTTTATTCAATTTTGGTAAAATAGCAGAAAATACCCCTTCCTATAAGTGGGCTATTTGAATAATGGTTTCACTTGCCTCTAGAGGGTCCTTTTTTTCTAGGAATTTAATGTGTCTATTTATTTATTTATGCCTCATAATTTAAGATTTTTCTACTCGATTTTCCTATCAATAAATAATGAAAGATATGTGGAAGATTTGAATTTCTGTTCCATTCTTCCACCCACCTCAACTAGAAATGAATCTTTTATACAGTACTCCGAATGGCCTAGGTAAGGGGAAGTAAAATTATTATTTTTCTTTAAAGAATTTATTTTAAAAACATGCTTAATTCTCAAACAAGAAATGAAAGAAATTTTTTTATTATAGATTCATATAATTACTAGCTGCGCCATCCGCCGAGAGAGGCAGGCCAGGGTGACTTCGTCTCGGTCCTTTTTAACATTTCATTTCAAAATTCCTACAGACTGTAGACGTACCCAGTAGAACAGACAAACATGTTCACCAATAAGGAAAATTTTATTATTTTTCATTTTTCAATATTAATTGGCTTTAATTTTAATAAGGAGAGATGCTTTCCAATGCGAAGATTTTGGATTTGAGAGCCCATTAAAAGACCATTAATTTAAATTATACCCTTACCCTCCCCCCTAATATGAATTAATCATAGCCTTAAACCACCACCGGAAAATTCACTACCTATTAAAAAACTCCGTGAAAATTGATTTTATTTTCCAGTCAGTATGAAGATCGCTAGATGTGAGACGCTTTGTGATTGTATCTGAATTTGTACCTGAAGAAGTTCACAGAATGAGTGACCGAAACTTTATATTTAATACTGTTTAGAAATTTTATTTAATAAAAATCTGTTGAGTGGTTTCGGAGTTTACGCGCCACAAACGGACAAACTGTATTTTATATAATAGCATAGCAAGTAGAGTATAGATTTTTTAAATGAAATAAATAGAAATATGATGATAAATCTATTTTGTGAAAATAATTTGAACTTAAATTAACTTTTCATCTGGCAACCGTTGTCTACTCTCTATGCCTACAAAAGTATATACATAGTTTGTTACGTATTTTGATTCTGCATTCTTAAAAACTTGAATATTCTCGTTCAGAGCTGTTCAACTGGCCGAGCGCCAAGAGCAGTTCCGAGACCCGCGACACTTGTCTTGGAATATTTTTTACTTCTTTTAATAATATTTTTTTTCATTGTGATATTTTCAAAAACTAGTAGCTTAAATAGTTTGCTTAAAGGATAAAATAATTTAATAATTAAATAAAATTATTTAGGTCATCCTAAAATTATTTAATCAAGGTTAAAACAAATTAATAATTTATAATGTTATTTCTCTTTTATAAAAGTATTTTTTTAAACAAGGATCGCATATCTGCTGTACTACTTATTTTCTACAAGATTTTGTAAATAAATATTTAAGCACAAATAATTGCACTAATTAATAGAGAGGCTGAAATCTTAGCAGGGCCCTGGGGCTGTACCAGGAATACCTAGTATATCAACGAGGAGCCCTCTCCTCCCCCCACCCTTTCGCAGAAAAACAAAAAAATCGAGGATGACTTCGCTAGACCAGTGCTTTTCAATCTCTTTGAATACGCGACCCCCTTGGTCCAGAGACAGACAAAAAGTTAGTAAGTTAAAAGACTATGCCGCATATGATTTCCTCTAATTTGGTACCTATACGAAGAAAAGGACCAGACCACGCTCAATTTTGTACTTTTTAATATCTAGGGGAGTTGACCGTGAATTTATTAATCGGAAAATTGAATTATATACGACTATAAATAAAAATATATGCGATTATCCATTTTTCAAATAAAAGTTCTTTGTTTTTTTATTTTTTACTTTCTCATACCCTATATATGAAATATATAGAGAGAGAAAGTATTGCGATCATGTCAAAAATTCGATGTCCAGATTTTGATGGATATACATGTTTTGAGGTCCCCTGAGTCCAAAAAAGTGGGTCCCGAAAATTGGTCTGTGTGTGTGTGTGTGTGTGTGTCTGTGTGTGTGTGTGTGTGGACAGATTTTTAGCATGAAGGAGTTGAGCTAGCGGATTGAAATTTTATATTTAACTTAGGTACCTTTGAAGAATCTCAAAATAAGCTTTTGAACAAAATCGGCCAAAAAGTACTAGTACTTTACTGATGTACTTTTTCAGTTTTTTTCGATTTTCTCAAAATTCCCTCCAAGGATTTTTTTTTAAAATTCATAAATGAACTATTTTTTAGATGCTCTTTAAAATGTATATTCTCATTTTGCCGTTGAAATCTTCTGAAGACCACTTTACTCTTGTTCTTCATAGGAAAGATAGAAATGGTTGCCATGGTAACGGAATTTAAATCTTTTTCTTTTTATTAGATTAAAAATCAATTATTATTATTATTTTTTTTTTTTTTTTTTTTTTTTAAACATTCACACTTTTTTTCTCATTCACACACACATTCATACAGTCTTTTCGGCAACTTAGGCCATATAAGACTTTGACGATAACCGTTGTAGAATATATATCTATTGTGGGGTCAGGCATTTCTATTTAAGCCATCGGGTATCCAAATGGCTTAAATAAAATCATCGGACTGCCTGGGTCCGAACCCGCGACGTTTGGTATAGGAGGTAGGCACGCTACTTACTACGCCAAACCCGGGGGCCAATTATTATTTAAATTCCCATTTTTTTTTAAATTTATTTGTGTCTTTAATTGTTTCAAAGAAAACATATATGTCTCTCTCTCACTTGCAAACATTATCGTCTCTCTCTACTCTTTTTAAATTCCCTTTCCACCTTATCTTCGCATAGGAACAATGTTAATTTCCTATAGGGATTTGTATGTTAATTTCGATTCAAAAGGGGGTCTGGTCCCCTTTAGAACTTTTTAGGCATTTAAAATTTTTTTTTCCAATTCTTATGAAATTTTGTATTTATTTACGATTCTATATAGTGTATAAAATGTCCAAATATGAGATTAAAATTTTGAAAAATAACCATAGTTTATTTGAAGCAGTCAACATTTAAAATGCAAGTTTGAAACTAAGGTGCTATCGGAAACTAAATATATCTCGACACAAAAAATCTGGTGTGACCAGCACAGTGCCCAACTTTCTCTTACCGAAGGGTAAGAGAAAGTTGTGTGCTGTGCGCCAGTCAC